>JBAMCJ010003353.1:0-27133 GCA_037075205.1 Drosophila prostipennis | reverse complement strand
AGGTTCGTGATTGAACACACAATGCTGGAGCTATATGAATTAAAAATGTAATGAATCAATGAATAAACTTTGAATAATGGATAACCGTCAACTATATCTCACGTGTTATCATGGTAGGGCGGGCACAGAAAGAGGCGAATAACACCGAGCCACCCTAACTTCCGGTATTTCTTGACCTGCTTTTGCCTACAACGTCCGTCCGTGTACCCAGAGTCCGTATACACCCTGTAGATACCGTTAAGCGCACTTAAAACTTTTTTCACGTAATACAGCGCGCCTTATTTAAAAGACGAGGAAGACCCACGACAATCCGACGAGCTTAGCACAGAGCAATGCTAGAAGTGCACGAAACCGAATCTTTTTATACACTAGGTTTAGTGAGCGTAGGTATAGAACCCAGGGGCAACCCGAGGCCTCTTACTGACCATAGCTGCCTATTACATTATGTTAGTTTAGTAACAGCATCCAAGTGTGTAAGTCATTCCTTCACTATCGTGGTGCTGTCTAGTAGGGATGTCGAAAATATATCAAAATATCGATATATCGATGATATTTTCTTTAAAAAAATATTATCATAGCGATATTTTTTTGGTCCGAAATATCGCATATCGATATTATTTGTAAATGATATTTTTGTCCTTTCTAATGGTTGGTCACTTTAAAGACTTAGCCCTAGCTTGCCTTATTACTTCTGAAAGTTCAGTTGCATCTGAAAGATGGTCTTCTGCCATAAGATGGCGTGGTTTGAGATGTCCGCAGTTGTATGACGGACCAGCATATAACAGAGCGAGTATTTTTAAAGTCTTTAAGTACAGATTTATTTTCCTTGCATTTCATATCATTTTATTTGTAATTTACATAATATGCCTACTTTAAAAATGGTGATGTGTCCAAAAATTTGAAAATGTATATATTCATATATATATATATATATATATTTTGTTGCAATAATCACGAATCTGGCCAGGAAAACGGTCTCCAAGAGAAGGATTTCGAAAATTTCTCCATAAAAGTCGAACAATTTGTAAGCCCCTATAAATTTCTCCTTGAGAGTCGAAAAATTGTGATTTCGGGTTTTTTTAAACACCTATAAATTTAAGAAAAACATTTAAAGACCATTTCCTGTTTTTAAAAACGAAATTTTTTTAAAATCTGGACCGTGGAGACCGTTTTCTTAACCAAATTCGTAATTATTGCATCAAAATATATGAAGAACATAAGCTTTCATTTTAGAATTCTTGTATTTAAAAAAAAAACGTGAAATTGATTTGATAACATTTTTCGCTTTCTTGAATTTCTTCATATCTGGTATGTTAAAGCAACATATTAACGGTAATGTGCGCTGTGAATTTTAAATGAACAGCCTGTGATGTCCTCTCCCATTAAAATTTAAATATTTTGAAAAAATAGAAAATATCATCGATATATCGATATTTTAAATTGATATTTTCAAATATCATTAATGATCTTTTTTCAAAAACCAAATATCATCGATACGATATTTTTTAAAAATTCGACAACCCTACTGTCTACTACGCCGAACGCCGAACGCCGAACGCCGAACCGAACCCATGCCAAAATAATATGGGTTGACAGCCCTTATATATAGGGTCGGAAAGACTTCCCTCTACCTGTTACATACTCTTCCCCGAATACAATTTACCCTTATACTATACGTAATATACGAGCAAAAATAAAAACAGTGACAACTCTAGTTTTAAACAATTCAACAACATTTTCAACATCCTCAAGGTTGTTAAATTGCAGAAATTTCTGAATGTTGATTTTGTATGGAAGAGCTAACACAGGACAACAAAATGGACTTTATTAAAAGGTGCAGGCCTATGGGCATTAAATTGTGTTAATATAGACGTATATACTTAGCATATCTGAATACAAAGTTTTCGCGTTTAACGGGTGGTATTTGTGCAATCGCGGTTTGAAAAAAATAGCAACATTTAAGGTTTTGATTTAAGATATCTTTGAGGGTCTGTGCTCAACTGTATTAAAACCTATGCCAAAAAATTGCTTAGATGTCCTTCTACATAGTTGTATTTAAGGTTCCATCATAATTTCAGTCAATCAAAGCCTATGAACCATTCAAGTAACTTGTTAACCTCTATTCACAACCAACTTGATGCGGTGAACAGACTAAAAATAAATACAAGGAAAAATATGTGCCTCAAAATATTGTGCAGGCATCTAGAGGCGTCTTTACCCGAATTTTTGAGATAAATGTCAGCCTTGTACGACGTACAATGGCTCATAGGCTTTGATTGACTCAAATTATGATGAAACCTTAAATGGAATTATGTAGATGGACATCTAAGCAATTTTTTGGCATATTTTTTAATACTATTGAATACACCCCCTCGAAGATATCTTATATCAAAACATTAAATGTTGCTATTTTTTTTCAAACCGCGATTACACAAATACCACCCGTTAAACGCGAAAACTTAGTATTCAGATATGCTAAGTATATACGTCTATATTAACACAATTTAATGCCCATAGGCCTGCACCAAAAACACTGTCGGCCTGTGTAATTAACAGCTGACCAAAATTTAACAATTCAGCAATTTAACATTTTAGGGAATACCTTGAGTGTAATTCACCGTCTAAGAACAGTTTAATTAGAACAGGTCAGTGAGTAGTCATCTATAACACAGGCCGACAAAATGTGACATGGGTCGGTGTCCAGACCTGCCACCATTTTATTTCGATAAATGAGGCTTTTCTAAGCATAATTTTCCACTACGCCTATAGTCCATCAGCTCTGGTATTTGCGGTATCTTTAATTTAAGAAAATCACAATTTTTCTTCGTCTTTTGGGATATAGCTTCAAGAGTGGTCAACCAATTTTGGTAATCTTTTCGGAATTAAATAGTTACATGTCTCTTTTATACGGCCGTTTTTGAAAATTCAATCTAACTTAACCACAAGAGAAGGTGGGCGCATTCAAAATTTTAAAGTCACAGTAAAGTTTAAAAATCTTCATTTGTGAACAGCGTTTAAAAATTAAATAAAAATATTTTCTTCTACAATGCATTTTTGATCCAACGACACCTTATGTCCTCAATTTTTAGGACACTCATCAGGTTTTTGTGAATTGTTTTGAAATTTTTAAAATTAATTTTCTAACTTCCTTCACAGTGACGATTCACAAACTGTGCCCAAACCTGTCACTATTTTACATAACTCATAACTATTTTTGAGCACAAGTTACCTTTGCTTTAAACATATTTATACATGGGCGTAAGTTCTAAGCTGGAGGGGGATTACACTTCAGGCATTTCAGCCCCCAAATATTAGTAGGCTACGCCCATGTGCTTATATGCAAAGCAAAACTACTTAGACCGTTTAGAATTATGTTATTTAAAATTGTGACAGGTTTGGGCACAGTTTGTGAATCGTCACTGTGAAGGAAGTTAGAAAATTAATTTTAAAAATTCCAAAAACAATTCACAAAAACCTGATGAGTGTACTAAAAATTGAGGACATAAGGTGTCTTTGGATCAAAAATGCATTGTAGAAGAAAATATTTTTATTTAATTTTTAAACGCTGTTCACAAATGAAGATTTTTAAACTTTACTGTGACTTTAAAATTTTGAATGCGCCCACCTTCTCTTGTGGTTAAGTTAGATTGAATTTTCAAAAACGGCCGTATAAAAGAGACATGTAACTATTTTATTCCGAAAAGATTACCAAAATTGGTTGACCACTCTTAAAGCTATATCTTAAAAGACGAAGAAAAATTGTGATTTTCTTAAATTAAAGATACCGCAAATACCAGAGCTGATGGACTATAGGCGTAGTGGAAAATTATGCTTAGAAAAGCCTCATTTATCGAAATAAAATGGTGGCATGCCTGGATACCGACCCATGTCACATTTTGTCGGCCTGTGTAATTGAAAAAAACCGGTAAACCGCTGTATACACGGACTTTCGTGGCTTTAAAACAGGCGGATAGCCAAATACATATTTGCAATGTTTTGTTTGAAAGTCAATTTTACGGTGTATCTTAAAAAAGTTTGTTAACATATACGGGAGAGGTCTGTAAGTTGGTACGGTTTGTAAGTTGGAATAACCAAATTTCTCAAAACTTTTCCACAAACAAAATTTGGATAAACTTCCGTTTAGCTCCAACGCCCCATTAATTTTAAATTTCATATCGGCGTGCTTATGGGTTTTGATAACGGGAAAAAAAGTTAAAGTTGGCGCAAATAACGGGTTCTTGCAAAATAAAGGTCAAAACCGTACATTTTTTTGGTTTTTTGCTGTTTTTTCCGATAATATGAGAAAATCAAAAAAAAAGTTTCAGACAAAAATTAAAGAATTTTATAACAGGGATCTTTTGTGTTCTAATCATTTTTTTTCGTAAACATAATGGTTTTCGAAAAAAAATGAAAAATAAATAAAATATTTTAAATAAGAGGAGAATATTAAAAAAAAAAAATACTGCGATATCCCGCCATAAAAATGGCGTCAGATAGTTTCTATTAGTCGATAACAGCATTTTACCTTCTACTCTTTTTTATACTTTTTATACGATATATCGTGTTCATGCTCCGAAAATCAGTTTTTACCGTTTTTCTCCATGGTACCGTTATTTGCACCAACTTTGAATATTTTAACCATAATCAGGACCTTAAATAACGGGTATATTGAAAGTTTGGACGAAATCAGGCCAAATCGGATTTAATCGGAATTTCACCCAAAAATTTTTATTTTTTGTAGTTTTCTTTAGTGATATAACTTTAAGGAAAAACATTAAAGGCCATGCTCAAGGCAAATTTAAGCTGTGTGAGTCGTGTATCATTTTTCACCAAAAAAGTTTTCATCCCCTTTTTTCAAAACTTTTTAGTAAATTAATAACGGGACTAAGTTAAATTGATAAAATTCTTATTAATGAAACTTTTAACAAATATAATAAAATCAAATTAGTTTTACTGTCAAATAAAAAATAATTGATTTGTTCCGAAACTACCTATTTTGTGTACGTTGGAACACTTTGAGCATGTAAGTTGGGACACCCGTTTAGCATACAAAAAGGCCTCAGCCCAACAGAGGTCACTTTCTGTCCAGTAAATTTTTTTGCATTTTTATACCCTTGCAGGGGTATTATAATTTTAGTCAGATGTTTGCATCGTATTGAAGACACGTTTCCTACCATACAAAGTATATATATTCTTGATCAGCACAAATTGCCGAGTCCATCTAGCCATTTCCGTCTGTCCGTCTGAACGTTTCTATGCGAACTAGTCTCTTAGTTTTAAAGCTATCCCGGTGAAACTTTCCCAAAAGTCTTCTTTCTATTGCAGGTAGTACATATGTCCGAACTTAGCTTATGATCGGTACATAACACGTCAAGTTTCATAAGCTTATGACCAACCTACAGACCTCTCCCCTAAGGAAGTGTAACTAGTGGACAAAGAATCGACATATTTCGGACAATTATACATTTATATTATTACAATTCCAGGTGGCATGGATTAAATCTGATTCAAAAGCAATACTTGGTATACACACACACATGGTCTCACTAAATCCAAGATTATCTGTGACACACAACGGCCACAATACCTGGAAACTTCACATATCCCGCGTACAGATAAATGACTCCGGCAGCTACATGTGCCAAGTTAATACAGATCCCATGAAGAGCCTTGTAAGTGCACCTGCTTCTCATCTGGTTTTCGAAACCTAAAATGAATTTGGAGACATATGTAAATATATAAAACAAGAGAGAACGCTATAGTCGGGTTGGAGTCCCGACTATCTAATACCCGTCACTCAGCTAAAGGGAGTGCGAACGCTGTAGTCGGGTTGGTGACCCGACTATCTGATAAACGTAACTCAGCTAAAACTTTGATCAGGCATAAGTTTTAAACGAATGGTCCGATTTAAAAAATTTCTTCTACATTTCGATAGGTATTGATAAACACAACAAAACTGCATTTTTACTTTTCCGAAATATTTAAATTTTTAAAATCGTATATGGGCTATTGTGGGCGTTAGAGGGGGCGTGGCGCCTTTTTTAAAATAAACTTGCGCTGCGTAGGAACTCCTAGAATCTGCATGCAAAATGCCAATCTTCTAGCTTTTATAGTTTCCGAGATCTCAGCGTTCATACGGACAGACAGACGGACAGACGGACAGACAGACGGACAGACAGACATCAAGAATATATATACTTTATGGGGTCGGAAATGCTTCCTTCTAGCTGTTACATACTTTTGCACGAATACAATATACCCTTTTACTCTACGAGTAACGGGTATAAAAATCACATTACACAAGGAACGGGTGTTAACGGTGTTTTAAAAAATAAAAGCTACAAACTACCTTTACAGGTGTTCTTTTTAGATAATAATTACGACTTTTCAGTTTGCTTCTTATACATTATTTGTTTTACAGTCCGGATACCTTGATGTAGTTGTGCCACCAGATATTTTAAACGATCAAGGACATAATCCTGAGGAAGGAGTCAGTACAGAGGGCGGAAGTATTTTGCTCGTATGCAATGCGACTGGGGTTCCAAAACCAAAGGTGCAGTGGAGACGTGAAGCGGGAAAGGAAATTATACTTCGCACGGAAAGCAGAGATAAACAAGGTAAGTATGCCAGTTAAACGGAGAAAAAACATCATAGTTAAAAACAAAACAGGTCCCAAATGTATGCAATTTTGTAGTATCAAAGCAATGCATAGGTTATGTTAAAGGTAACACTAAAGTAAAAAGTATCTAAGTATGTCCCAACACCTAGTGTTAGGTATCGTTGGAAATCTTACTCTTCCCTTAAAATAAACCAACAAATCAGTTTTTTCCATTGGGAAGACTGAACAAAATTTGATTTTCAAAAGTGCCATAGAAGGATACTTTAAAAGGCAGTCTGTAAGTTGTGAAACCTTTTAAAAGTCAATGAAACTCGCTCCAAATTACTCCAAACTTTAATTTAAATAAAAACCTAATGACGCTTTGAACGTCTCACATTTTGCCCAATTTTTAAGAATTGTACTGTGTTGAAAGCGACCTTTTTGGACTGATAAAAGTGCCAGTTTTGCTTCTAAATAACTTTTAAACACTACATTTTACAATAACGTGTTATAGTAGAGGTGTAGAAATATCGAGTTTTGGGAACATGGATGTTTTCGATGTTTAAGTCAAAAAACATCAATGTTTTTCGATGGTTTTGACTAAAAATGGACATTTCTATTGGCTTGGCGTATATTTGCATTTGTTTTTGCACATATAACTAGAAAGGAAGCTAGCTTCGGCCAGCCGCAGCTTATATACCCTTGCAGGTAATTCCTATTAATCACTAATTTTCCGATTGTTCCTATGGCAGCTATATGATATATTAGTTCGATATTGATAAAATTAAAATAGAAATTCGAAAACATTTAAAAAGCGTCATATCCCAGAGTGGAAAGAATACGATAAAAACCAACGAAGCAATACTCTATTTCCTATTATATTCCCATTAATTTTCCGATCGTTCCTATGGCATCTATATGATATAGTCGTCCGATTTTAAACAAATTTTATTCGACATTCAGAATTAGATAAAAAATGGCATTTCCAAAAGTAGGAGGTTCTAGGTTCAAAAACACCCAAGATAAATTTTGTTTACATTTTTTTCCGCGATTATTCCTATGGGAGCTATATGATATAGTTGTCCGATCCGGCTCGTTCCGACTTATATACTACCTGCAATAGATATAAGACTTTTGGGAAAGTTTTAGCCCGATAGCTTTAAAACTGAGAGACTAGTTTGCGTAGAAACAGACGGACGGACAGACGGACATGGCTAGATCGACTCGTCTAGTGATGCTGATCAAGAATATATATACTTTATAGGGTCGGAACATCTCCTTCACTGCGTTGCAAACTTCTGACTGAAATCATAATACCCTCTGCAAGGGTATAAACATGAGCATAAATATACCTCTGCAGAGGGTATTTAAATTTTAGCTAAAAAATTACTACCAAGAGCAGGAGACAGACCGGAACGAAAAACATCGATGTTTTTAAATAAAAATAAATTTTTACAAACTGGGCCAATTAGAAAGAAAAGTTAAATTTTTGGGGTTGTAAATGGAACTGGAGCTCTTGTTGTACCCAATAATGTCACTGCCAAAGCATCTTTTGTTTCAAGAAGCCTCTTAATCATATGAAATGCACTGTTCCACCGAGTTGGCACCTCCTGGATTAGGCCTAGTGGTAACTCAACATTTTGGACTTGCTTGAGCTTTGCCATCGCAATGGTGCTGCGCTTATAAAGCTGACTATTTTTTTACATTTAGTTAAAATTGCCAGTACAAGGAGGTTAAGCGTATGAGCAAAACAGGAAAAATGGGTAACTCCGAGATACTCGCTTGCCTTTGTCATGCTCCTGTCGTTGTCCGTCACTAAAGCAACCAATTTCGGCAACGGACTCCACTCCGTCAAAATCCCGCGAATGGAGATTGCAATGTTTGCAGCAGTATGGTTTGTTGGGGTTAAAAGAGGCAATGTTGACAAAACTGCTGACAAAATGGCAAGTCAAGGTCAAATAACCCTCATTTGCTTTTGACGTCCAGCAGTCTGTTGTAATTGCAACGTACTCAACAGCTTGCAAGGCAGACTGGAGTTTGACTTTTAAGGATTCGTACGCATTTGGAAGAGCAACATCCCGAAGATATGTTTTGCTCGGTAGCTGTCATTTACAATGCTAAACGGTTGGACGTCTATTGCAGTCATCCGCAAGACATGCTCGTCCAATTATTTTTTCCGTTTTGAATACGAAGAGTATGGAGTATGAAACACCTTTGTAAAATATAATTTTTTCTATCGATTTTTTCTCCACCTCTATGTTATAGACCAAAACTTGAGGAATCTCAATGACTATACAGATTAAATGTTAAAAGGAAGTTGTTCGCGCACTTTGCGCTTTTTTTAATTGAAATTGGTTGGATAGTGTAAGGCTGGAGCAGAAGCGCAATAAAGCTTTATTCCATCGCTCTCTCGAATTCGCCCTGCCTCCGGCCCTTCGTTAAGCGTTGTACAATGAAATTAAAGAGCTCAGTTGTTATATGATATTCATTTCGGACACTCCTTATCGTCGTTAAAATAAATTACGAAAATTCCCTGCATTCACCAGTTTTCGCATTTTCGTCAACAAAACAGTATTGAATTTTCATGCTGACCCTGACGTGATTTGCAGTGGAACTCGTGTTATTATACTCTTGCAGAGGGTATTATGATTTCAGTCAGTAGTTTGTAACGCAGTGAACGAGACGTTTTCGACCCTATAAAGTATATATATTCTTGATCAGCATCACTAGACGAGTCGATCTAGCCATGTCCGTCTGTCCGTCCGTCTGTCCGTCTGTTTCTACGCAAACTAGTCTCTCAGTTTTAAAGCTATCGGGCTAAAACTTTCCGAAAAGTCTTATATCTATTGCAGGTATCGGATCGGACAACTATAACAAATTTTAAAAATATATATCTTGTGTGTTTTGAACATATCACCTCCTACTTTTGAAAATACCATTTTTTATCTAATTCTGAATTATTTTATTTAAAAAAATTTTAATTATTTTATCAAAATCGGACGACTATACCATATAGCTGCCATAGGAACGATCGGAAAATTAAAGGGAATATAATATGAAATAAATTATTGTTTCGTTGGTTTTTGTCGTATTCTCTTCTACTCTGGGATATGACTCATTTTAAATGTTTTCGAATTTCGATTTTAATTATATTAATATCGGAAAGTTAGTGATTAATAGGAATTATCTCCAAGGGTATAAACTTCGGCTGGCCGAAGCTAGCTTCCTTTCTTGTTTTTTTTAGTTAAACAAATTAATTAAAACATCAAATTAATCGCGCCGGCCTTTTAAAACATTGAAGTGGTTGTTGCAATTGTTGCCGCTGCTTGTGATCTGTTGCTGTCGATTTGATTCGTCGTTGCTTCCGCCAAATCAATTTATTGCCGCCAATTTAATTTGTTGCTGAAAAATCAATTTAATTTGTTGCTGCCGCTGGAAAAGTTTGGACACTGCAGTTTTCTTTGGTTTTCATTGCAGCTGCAGTACTGAATCGCCGTTAGCTGTACAAGTTAAGTTTGTTGTTGCTTGTTGCCTGTTGCTACCCATTTAAATTCGTCGTTGCTGCCGCTGGAAAAGTATGTGCCGCTGCAGTTTTTAATCGCCGTTAGCCAACGGTCTGAACACTGTTTTGGCTTGTATGGAGCCGCGGCCATAAATATTTCCCGTTGGGATATCGTTATAAAATTTTCCCCAAAACTCTAAAAAAATATTTTGAATATATAGTAAAACAAGATATATAGTCGGGTGCCCCGACTATCAGATACCCGTTACTCAGCTAAAGGGAGTGCGAGGGAGATGTAGATATAAAACTTTGATCGCGCATAACTCTTTTACGTATGGTCCGATTCGATAGGTTTTGATAAACACAATAAAACTGTATTTTTACTTTTCCGAAATCTTAAAAGGTGGGGGCGGCAGACACCTTAGAGGGGGCGTGGCCCTCGGAGAATCTGCATGCCAAAGACCATCTTTTAGCTTTTATAGTTTCCGAGATCTCAGCGTTTACACAGACGGACATGGCTAGTTCGACTCGGCTAGTGATCCTAATAAGGAATATACCTTATTGGGTCGGAAGCGTTTCCTTCTCCCAGTAACATACTTTTGCACGAATACAATATACCTCTACGAGAAACGGGTATAATCGGAAATAAGTTTTTCAGAGCTAATTATATCAATAAAACTTATAACTGTTACGGTCCATGGTCGATGTAAACATGAAAATTACGTTCACATAATACATAAATAAATACATTGAAAACATACTTTGCCACAAACAGACGCATTTGTACACGGGCTCCGGAAAAATACGGATTAACACTTAGAAAACCAAAACTTAAATTATGAAAACAATATAAAAGCGTTGCGGAAGCCTTTAGCGTTTTGTTTAAGAACACTCCCTTCACAAAGTGATTCGATTTAAATATTTATAAACAAAAGTAAAAATCGACGCTCTAAGTTATACGCGCCTAAGAAACAGAATTGCGGTTTAACGAAGGAAACAAAACAAACACTCAAAACACTCAAAAAAAAAACAAAAAAAAAAAACTCAAAATCACTCAATTTAAAAGAACAAATACAAAAAATTACTCCTATACCAAAACGTCAACGCGAAAACAATAACTCCAGCAGCAACACCAACGCCGAGATGAAACGGCCACGTTCATCTGATGCCCCGGCAGCTAACTTATCATATGATATTTTAAATACCATCAACCAGCGTTTTGACGAGCAGGGCAAAATGATCTCGGCCAACATGCAAGAAGCTGAGCAGAGATTATTTGCGGTGCTGTCAGAGAGACTGGAAGGGATGACCAGTAAAGTGTCCCGGCTCAGCGAAAGGGTACAGCAGATGGAGACGGAGATAACTGCTCTTCGCTCGATACGGGAGCGGGTTCAGCAGCTAGAGTCGGATGTTACTACACTTTGCTCAATCCAGGAGCGGGTGCAAATGATGGAAGCAGGGGTTGAGGCGCGAAGGAATGCCGAAAACGCGTGTTACCTGCGAATACACGGGGTCCCGTTTGTCAACGGCGAAAGGTTAAAATCGATTTTTAAGACAATGTGCCTTTCTATAAATTTAACACCAGCGCCAAGAATCAGAAATATCTTCCGAGCGCGAAAGGCACAGTATACAAATGTCGACCCGGTTGTAATTGGTAAATTAGAGTTTATAAATGACAAAATTCAAGTGCTACGAGCAGCTGGCGCATACCGAAGGCAGACTAAACAACAACTAAGTCTACAGCTGCTTGGAATTAACTCCAGTGCCGCAGTTTATGTAAACGAGCAACTCTCCAAAGAAAGCTTTGTTGTCTTTAAAGAAGCAATGAAAATGAAGAAGGCGAAATTGATATCCGTCTATATCGCCATGGTTTTGTGCACGTGAGAAGCAGTGGAGATGGAAGAGAAGTTCGCTGCATTAAAAGCTTGGAAGAGCTTTCCTCTTTTCACACACCCGCTCTTAATTCTACGAGCTCTGCAACTCTTAGGGCCGTTTTCTCTAATGGAAGGATAAATTTATCCAGGCGGTAAATCGGGTTTGGTTTTCTCGTCCGTCAAGGCGAACTAATTTGAGACAAGGTGGTAACCCCACAACAGAAGAGTTAACTAATTGTCAAAAATTAGTCGAAAAACTATCGAAAAATACCATAAAACAGTCCCACTAACAGCTGATAATATAAACAAAATTTCAAACTAATAAATAACCAAGGTCGGCAGAAAAAAAACTCGGCATACAAATTATACCGATAAACAGGAGACAATTCATGTAGAACAGTTATAAGAAAACTGCCGCTTGTATAGAATCTAAGTGCTATTAGAAGCTTAATCCATAGCTGTATTGTCGTTTCCCTGTAATAATGGTTTTTGATTATATGGAATTAGTTAAACGAAATGAATGAATGCACTCACTTCTTTACTTTAGATTCAGGTCGCAAAACAATTTTTTGCAAAAAAAATAGAGCCGAGCTTTTACACAAGCGAAACCTTTTAACAAATTCTTCATCACTGTAATGTTTGAAGTAATTTCTTTGGCCTTGATATTTGCGTATATAAGTTCGCACTTCAGACAATTCGACGAAATCCCACAGAGTTTAAAGATAAATCGCTCGGGAATTCATTTTTAGAATAAATTGGATTACTTTTACTTTAACAATTTTGATTTATATTTAACTGTAAATTGAATCAGCTGTTTTCGAATGAAGAGTGGAGCCAGATTGACAACGCTCGAATGTCTGGCAACACTTGCAAATGTCCGCACAAATCCACCTGCACAAATTTGAAAGGGTGGAAGAAGTACCCCGACAAAATTTGTCGCTACCTGCGCTAACATAAGAACGAGTAAACCATTTCTTGTTTATCGCTCCGTTGTCCCGGCAGGTAAATTGAAGTACGGACGAGAAAACGGCCCTTAATTCATCTTTATCATATGCTGCTGTTGCTGGGGGAAGTCATAGCTTTCGAGATGCTACTCATAACTAATATAATTTATTTAAACTTAGGATTTTTACCAATAATATGCCTTAATAGTGTGTGTGTTAAATATGTGCCGATAATGTTCAAATATGTGCCAATAATGTGTATGAGTATAGTAATTAGTAATCCAACGTTTAGATATGTCAAACTCAAATAGTTATGCATTGATTCGAGTTCTCCGAAACTTTAAGCAAGGCCTAACGATTTGCCATTTAAATGCTCAGAGTCTATGTCAGAAAATGGAAGAATTCAGGTATTTGTTTGTCAATTCAAATGTCGATATTGAATGTATTTCAGAAACATGGTTCCAGTCAAATGTAAAAGATGCAAGTTATGAATGTCCTGGGTATACATTATACCGTTCAGACCGTATGGGTCATGCTGGGGGGGTTGAAATTTATGTATATTCCAAAATCAAATGTAAAGTCATAGAACAACATCCTTCTGATAGCCTTATAGAGTACATTTCCCTAGAAATTACAAATGTTAGTCATAACCCATCAAGAATACTAGTTAGATGTATATAGACTACACAAACATAATAGAAGTATTCTCAAGGGTAACTCTTAAATACAATGATATAATACTGGCAGGAGACCTAAACAGTAATATGCTTCATGACTTTGGTCTTCGTGGGGATCTTGAGTCATTGGGGGTAAACATTGTTAATTCTGTGATACCTACTCACTATACTAAGAATAATAACAGCTTGCTAGATGTATTTTTTGTAAATAATGTAAGAAAAGTATTGCTATATGACCAGATTTCTGTTCCAAATTTTTCTAAGCACGACCTTATATTTTAGACGTACAATATTGAACTTGACCGCACTGAGCAATCGTACACATATAGAGACTTCAGAAATATTGACTATACTAGACTAAACAATAATTGTAACCTCTGTGACTGGGACAATATTTTTTACTTAACAACAGTAGACGAACAATGGTTCAATAATAATATTAAAAAAGCTATTTTAAAAAGAGATAAGGCTTACTACAAATGGAAACGATATAAGACTCAACATTTCTACACACAATTTAAAAGCGATAGGACTGCAGTGAACAGACTTATTAACACAGCTAAACGGGAATACTTAAGCATGAAGCTTACTGGTGCAATAGAAAACGAAAAAGTTTGGAAAGAACTAAAAACCCTGGGAATTGGCAATATAAAACCTGTGATAAAGGAAGATATATGTGTGGACGACAGAAAATTCTTAAACATAAATGTACCTGATCCTGACTATAGCACGTATGTGACAACAGAGACTGTTTCAGTTTTGTTTGTGTGAATCAATGTGATGTCTTAGAAGCTATACTGCAAATTAAATCAAAAGCTACAGGACTTGATGAGGTAAATCCGACTTTTGTAAAAATAATACTTCCAAAAATTATTAGCCACTTGACACATTTGTTCAATACGGCGATAACAACATCAACCTTTCCAGAGACATGGAAATTAGCAAAAATTATGCCAATACCCAAGGGCAATAATGATTGCTGGACTTTAGTAAGGCATTTGATACAGTGAACCACAAAATACTAATAATAAAGCTGAAGAAATTATTTAAATTTTCGGACACATCAATAAAACTAATGTCGTCCTATATCACAAATAGAAAGCAAGCTGTTGTTATAAAAGAAAATATATAAATTTTTGAAACAACCTATCGTGGTGTTCCTCAGGGATCGGTATTAGGGCCATTATTGTTTTCAATGTATATTAATGATCTGTCTAATGAATTGTCTATGTATAACGTACATATGTACGCGGATGATGTTCAATTATATGTTAATCGACCGCTGAGTTTAGTTAATGAATGTATCAATTTGTCTAATATTTGTTTGTTTAATGTTGATAACTGGGGTACAAAGAATGGCTTGAGCTTAAATCCTAAGAAATAAAAGTGCTTGATCATCTACAAGAAAAATATAAACACAAATGATTTTCAAAAGATTAGTATAGGAGGTGTAGAATTGGACTATGTTGAGAAAGCAAATAACCTGGGCATATTGTTTAACAAAACCCTGTCATGGAATGATCATGTAAGAGCAGCCACAGGGAAAACATATGGATTGTTGCGACAATTACATGCACAAACTTTTCTGCACGTTTTTGTCTTCCATCTTCGTGGTATTTGATGAGTCAGATTTCAGTCAAACTGAGGAAAATGGCCCAAGTCGCAGTTAAGGGTGGCAAAACAAAATTTGACATCGCGAAATTTTTAAAGAATAATGGAATTGCAGAAATCAAGGAAGAAAAATAATAAACTTACAAAAATGTGGACCTCCGCGTCAAAGAGCTATAACCGCATCATGGGAAAGGGTTAAAAAAATCACAAAATTCTATTCCATTTTAGATTAAAATATTTGTGGCCAAAGAGTTAAAAAAAAATTTATACAAATTATGCCTTTTACCTATACCGTTAACAGCGAAAGTAAGTTTCGTGCTGTCATTACCCCAGTACTTGGGCTATACTGGTTTAAGAAGTATGTTGACGAAAAAGTATTTCGAACGCTTTGCAATTGACTTCAAAATGATGTAGGAAAAAGTTATAGCCAAAAGAACAGCCTATCCGATGATACCAGTCTCCAATGGCTCTTTATTTATAGCTGCTATGTCTAACCAAACTTTTCCTCCTATTAGTACCCCTTCTCCCCTACACAACATATAATAAATCAAACAGATTAATTTCACAAGAAGAACTTATTAAGGTAAATACCTGAAACTTTAAAGTTAATTTTAAATAAACGAATTCGGACCTCTATTGAGAACGTTTGACCACTTTGAAATTCAACTTTGTTCTGACGAAATGCTAACGTAACGCTGCTGCGCTGCAAAAATGAACACATGTTCACGCTTTGCTTTCTATTTTTAGAAAGTCCCGTTAGATTTCCAAAAAAATCCTGTTTGCCATTATGAAGCTTTGACATTTTTGAGACAATTTGTTTACTTATCGAAAATTTTTGGTACTGGCGATTTTTTGAATTTTGACCTATGGGCGCAACGACTGTGCGTTGTTGTTGTGCTGCTCATCGTTCACAGTCCACCGCCCGTTATCTCCTACACATAGGAAGATCATATGAGAGGGAAGTTACCGACGGATGTGAACAGTTAAAACAAAATATTTAGGTACCTTTATATACTTTTATATCATATACTTTTTAAAAATTAAAAAAAAAATACATTTTAACTCTTCGATACCAATACAAACAAAAAATTCCAAAATCAGAAACTAGCAACAAGGGCATCGAAGAGTTAAAAAACCAACGAGATGGATATATCCATTTAATATTAATAATATTTAATATTTAATAATAATAAATAATTTATTTAATAAAAATAAAAAATTATTAAATTGAATAAAAAATTTTTTTTTAAATTGTATTTCATCTAACATATTTAAATAATTATTTTTTAATATTTTATTATTTAATGGAAGGTTAAATAAATAATTGTGTTTTTTTTATAGATTAAAAAATTACTTTTTACTTTTTGTCATTTAGAAATTGTCAAAACACTTAAAACTTAACTTTTAATCATTAAAAATTGTTAAAGGACTAGTAAACGATGAGAAAACATGAATTCCATAAGGATCGGACAAGAATAAAAGAGTAGCCCTACTTGCTGCGACGTTTTTACATAGAAAAAAGCCGAGGCCTTGTTAAAAAAATTCGATATTTAAAAAACTAAACATGGCTCCACCTTTTTGGAAAAAACCGATTGTAACTAACAATATAGCACATATGTTAAACTAAAAAAATTTTTTTTTTTGTGGGGAACCCGTTAAAAAATTTTTTTTAAATCTTAATTTGTTTTTATTTTTAAGAAATTAAAAACTTATTTTTTTTTTAAAGAAGAGGTTTAAGAGGAATTAATGCAGAAGACACGAAGTCAATCGGATTACTATAACCGGAGATACAGATTTTCAATGAGAGGGTACTTTTTCAAAATTAACGTTTTTTGGCAAACTAAAAAAAATTCTAAAAAAAAAAAATAATTTTTTTTCGGCCAAATCCTGATACACGTGTTTACTTATTTTCCAAATAGTATACGTAAAAAAAGTTTCAGGCAAATCAAAAATGTGAAAAAATATTTTTGGCCAAATCCGTTCGGTTTGTAAAAGAACCGCCCATATATGAGGAGTATTTAGCGAACCCAAAGATTTTTAAATGAGGTTCGATTCTTTTCGGTTGAGTTAGAATGTCGATTATAAATCCTAAATATGCACATTGAAAATGCTTAGCTTATACGAAATAAAATCGAAGCGAAAGATGGAGATGATGTGTATGCGAAGAGTTCGAAGAGACTGCAGTTATAGCAAAATCGTTGCTAATTTCCCTAATTGCGGAAACGTAAGAGCGTTGACAATTCCGCTCCGCCGGCAACGCGACACCCCAATGCCGTTTGCCGAGCGTCGCTCCTCCAACCTTTTCGAAACATTTGTTGACAAAGATGACAAATTTTAAAATTTAACCATTTAAAATCGTGTTTGGCTGGAGACGCACTAGGAACAGTCAGAGCATTCCAAGTTACCGCGGATAATTATCCAAAAACTCTGGCTAGCCTAAGGCGGGTGTAGGACAATGATTGTTTAATTTTCTTTGACAATATATCGACACTGTTTAATCTGCCAAAGATTTCCCAGCCATTAGCTACCTCCTTGAGAAACCTGATCGACACAGTCACAGCGCTGTACGATTCTCTTTTGTCAGTTGGGGATGACAAACTTATTACGAAGGCCATCCTCATACATGTAGTAATGGGCAAAGTCGATAAAGGAACTAAAAGAAAATGGGAAGAATCCTGCAGGAAAAATGCGAACTAGTCTGAAAATCAACTAGTTGTACAACTAGTAAAAAAGCTACCGGAATTTTTCTGAATGCATTTGGACTACACAGGGCTTAGAAAATTTGTGCTAGTCGAACTAATAAATAGTACAAAACTAGTGAAAAAGCAAATTGTATCTGACTGGTACCTTTCTGACAAGAAAAAGCCTAAAAACATTTAATTGGTATAACATATACATGTTAAAGTATATTTAAGAGGCAACTGGAATTCAACTAGTTGCACTTGAACTACATATGATCCATAAATATAGCCTAGAGTGTAAATGTCTTGGGACATTTAACACAAAACAAATCAAACAGTCGAGGTCCTCGGTTCAATCCCGTCATTGTAAATTATTTTTTTTTTGTTTGCTAGGTGATGCTTTAGTTTTATATTTAACTTAGTTTAATCTGTCGTAGGCAATATATATGTGAAAAATCACTGTTTTAAAAATATATCACACTAAAATGTATAAACCTTGTTAGAGCATTACAAAATGTGATGCGGGTATAGCTCAATCAGCTAGTGTGTCTTCAAATCCAAAGGTCCCCGGTTCAAGTCCTAGAGAGGGCGACTTGCCTCGAAAAAAGTAAGTTTATTTGAATTCCATTTATTTATCAGCCGTATGTATAATAACAATCATAATTCCTTTAAGAGAACGCGCCTTTCAATTAGCTGCCAAATAGGATATCGTCACATTAAAATCCAATAATTTAATGGTTGATAGACCAGTTTTTAGATTATTCGAAAAAATAATTTTTTTAATGTAGTTTAACAGCTGTAACCGTTAATTGGTTAACAGCCACTAGTGCAAAACTATTAGCAAATGGACTAGTTGCTTCCGAGGACAAGCCTATGAAATATGGACTAGTTCGTTACAAGGAAATAGACAAAACTTGAAATAGTTAACTTTCCTGACCCAACTAGTATTTTACTGGTCCAAAAGAGATTCCTTTTCCTGCAGGGAACAGTTGGATTATACCTCGCTTCCTTTTCTTCAAGCGAGTGTGAGTCGGCCCTGAACAAGCGCCATCAGCAAACGGTTGCCGAAGAAGCGTGTAAGCCAAAAATTGTTAAGCAGAGCCAAGCTTATCCTAAGAAGAATGGAAACAGGACTTTTTCGTTTTTTGCTGCCATGGACGATCCTGAAGTCTGTGTCTTTTGGAACTAAGCAGAAAATTAAGTAAATAACTGCACAGCTTTTGCTGCTCTAAACGTTCAGCAAAGATTCGATTTCACAAAAAGGGCGCCCTTATGCATGAACTGCCTCCGAAAGGGCCACACGGTAAAAATATGCAAATCGAAAAGATGCAGGCTGTGTAAGTCTTTACATCACTAATTGCTGAACATTTATTCGCCATCAAATCTTGCGTTACCACCTCCTCCTCAGCCCACACTCTTTAAGAATACTCCATCCACTTCGCATGTTTTGCATGCGACTTCTTGCTACAGCCATCATGAATGTATATTACAAATGTTTAAAAAGCAGTTAATTGCTTAAATAAATAAATACAAATACAAAATGAGCGTCCAAACAAACTTTGGCTCGAGCGTCGATTCTGGTTCGCAAGTACATTTTGTGACCGATGAGCTCACTCAGAGACTTAATATCAAGAGAGAGGACGTGTGTTTCTTATGGGGCATTGGTGGAACTAATGCTCAAGCAACAAAGAAAATACACACGATAGTAAAGTCGCGAGTCAGTATCAGTTAGTTGTCGTCCGAATTTTACTTACTAAACAATATTTCTGGTTATCATCCGGATCAAACGGTAAACAACAGCGGCTGGAGGGGGCCTAAAAAATATTCAATTGGCAGATCCATTCTTCTACGAGCTCCAATAAATATATGTATATATACCCTGCAGGAAAAGGAATCAGTTTTGGACTAGTAAAATACTAGTGGCTGTTAACCAATTTACGGTTACAGCTGTTAACCTACACTACAAAAAAATATTTTTTCGAAAAATCTAAAAACTGGTCTATCAACCATTAAATCATTGGACTTACTCGTACCTGAAGATGTTTAATTTGACGCTCTCCTAATTGGTAGTTAATTGAAAGGCGCGGCCTATTAAAGGAATTATGATTGTTACTATGTAATTAAATACGGCAAATGATAAATACTTGGAATTTAAACAAACTTACTTTTTTCGAGGCAAGTCGCCCTCTCTAGGACTTGAACCGGGGACCTTTGGATTTGAAGACACACTAGCTGATAGAGCCATACACGCATCACATTTTGTAATGCTCTAACAAGGTTTATACATTTTAGTGTGATATATTTTTAAAACAGTGATTTTTCACATATATATTGCCTACGACAGATTAAACTAAGTTAAAAATAAAATTAAAGCATCACCTAGCAAAAAAAAAAAAAAAAATTTACAAAGACTGGGGATTGAACCGAGGACCTCGACTGTTTGATTTGTTTTGTTTTAAATTTCCCAAGGCATTTACACTCTAGGCTATATTTTTGGATCTTTGGATCATATATGGTTCAAAGGCAACTAGTTAAATTCCATTTGCCTTTTAACTATACTTTAACATGTATTTGTTCTACCAATAAAATGTTGTTAGGCTTTTTCTTGTTATAAAGGTACCAGTCCCAGACAATTTCCTTTTTCACTAGTTTTGTACTATTTATTTTTTCGACTAGCACAAATTTTCTTAGCCCTGTGTAGTCCAAATGCATCAAAACAAATTCCGGTAGCTTTTTTACAGTTTTACAACTAGTTGATTTTCAGACTAGTTCGCATTTTTCCTGCAGGGTATTGTGAGGAGTCTTAAAACTCCCTACAAATCTCGAGGGAGGAGAGCCCCCAACAACTGTAGATAATAAATACGCCAATAAGTTGTTGCAGTAGACATAGACCGACAGGTCATTGTAGATAATAAATACGCCAATAAGTTGTTGCAGTAGAAATAGACCGATAGGTCATACTTTATTCATTGTCATTTCTTAATTGTGTATTCGCTTAAGCTTAAGTCTAATTGCTGGGCATTTGGCAGCAGCGGGGAAATATGTTGACCGTGGTGATCTTCATATATTCACCACGCTGGCAACCAATTAAATTCAAGCACGGCCCCTTAAGGCGGCTTGTGCTGAGTGTGCATTTGAGATGCCAATATTCTTATAGACTACTTCTTGCCCATTATTTGTATGCGAATATATTAATATTCGCTGTTTAAGCGCAAAGGGGTATGCAGCGTGCGCGACATATAAATCATATTCGAGTGAGTCGGCCTGTGTGTAACATACCAACACAGCGACAGTTGTCTGCTGGGGTGATCATATTACCAATGCACTTGAAAATGTGCTAGCGTTGGACTTTTGTGTATTTATGTATTTAACGTTATTAATGTACAGTATGTACCCGATATGTGCGCATACTACATCTCCCTCTTTTTGAAAAATAACGTAATATAGTGGAGTTATTTTCTAAAGTTTATATATATTAAAGATTATGTTTTTTTTTGTATTTTAAAATGTTGTATGATTAAAAATATAAAGAAATTGGAAAAATGTTGTTTTTGTATATGTTAATTTTTTTTTTTTTTCGAATCAGAAAAATGTATATATATAGGTATATTTTATTTTCTTATTATTAGTAAACATATATATATATTTTTTTTGTATTTTGTTTAAATTTTATTTGTATTAATATTATTAAAATTGTTTTGGGTATGGCCATACCGTATGATATATATGAGATTATATTAATTAACGTTGAATCAATTATAATTAATGAAATTGTAAGGTTTTTTTTTTTTTTTTAAATTAAACAAATCAATAAATGAAATTAATTGAAATTAGTTGTTCTATGTTTTAAACATTTTTAATCTGTCTTTATGTACTACCTGCTGTTTGTTCTTATTGTCTTTTATCTTAATATTGTCATTTTTATTAATTTCAATTACTACGTAGGGTCCTAAGTACTGTTTATCTAACTTATGACCTGTTTCGTTTTTTAGTAAAACTTTATCTCCTATTTTTATTTCAAAATCTTTAATGTTTTTATCATATATTTCTTTTTGCCGTTTTTTATTTTGTTCAATCATTATTCTTGCTCTTTTATATGCATTTTCGAGTCTGAACTTTGATTCTTTGGCGTAGTCATCTATATTATATAAAGGTGTAATTTTATCATTACTGTTAAATGAAATGTTTAATTTGGGAGATTTACTAAAAACCAGCTCGTATGGACAGTAATCGTGTACCATCGAGGGTGTAGTGTTAAAACAATATGTAAAGTATAAAAGCCAAACATCCCAATCTGTTTTGTCTGACGAGATGTATGATCTAACATATTCGTTAAAAGTTCTGTGGCTTCTTTCTATTGTACCTAAAGTCTGGTGGTGGTGTGCAGTAGATGTTATGTTTTCAATATTTAGATATTTACATAAATCTTTGATTACTGAATTCTTGTATTCCGTACCCATATCCGTAATGAATGTATTCATTGGACCGTACTTTAGAATAAATGATTCAAATATAGCTTTTGCTACAGTTTTTGCACTTTTATACGGTATTAGAATGGCAACAAGGTATTTGGTTAAGTCACATATTAGTGTAACTGCATATTCATTTCCTTGTTCTGATTTAGGTAATGGACCGATCGTATCCACTAACACTCTATCAAATGCCTTCAGAGGTGTTTCTGTAATAGTCAAGGGGGTTTTTGTATGTTTTGTTGTTTTGGCCTGTTGGCATTTAATACATTTTTTCACGTGGTTTGCAACGTCACGCGTCATGTTTTTCCAATAGTAATGTCTTTTAATTTTCGCTAGCGTTTTTGTAATTCCTGTATGTCCACCTTGTGTTGGATCATTATGTAGTCTAGACAGTATAGCTTCTATTTCTTTTTTATCATTTATTGTGGTCACCGGCTTGAGTAGCGCTACTCTTAGATTCATTAATATTTTATTGCCCATATTTTTGAATATATCTATTGAAATAATTTCAAAGATTTTCTCGCTCGGTGCCATCTTAAGTTGGCTAATCTTATTTATACCGGCCGTTCTTTCCAGCCTTTGGAAAAATTGATCTAAATCGAATATTCCATTGGTATGATCTATATACCATATCCACACTTACTCTTGCATATATCTTTTTTCCTTTTTTAAGGGAACAATTTGATGATGTTAAATGCAAGGTCACTACTTTTTTAACATCCTCATTACGAATGACGTCAAATATTTTGGGCTTAGAAGCTGTCGGTTGCTTTTGCACTACACTACAAAAAAATATTTTTTCGAAAAATCTAAAAACTGGTCTATCAACCATTAAATCATTGGACTTACGAGGGTAGTCCGATAAGTACTTAGCCTCCAAAAGAAAAACGAAAATTTTGGAAAAGTGTCAATTTATTTCTCAACATAATCTTGTTTTAGCTCGATACCCTTGACCCAGCGATGCTCCAACTTCTTTAACCCGTCTGAAAAATACGTTTCCTCGAGGTCTGCAAAATAGGCCTCTGAGGCGGCGACGACCTCCTCAATCGACCCAAATTTCTGTCTAGCGAGAGACTTTTTCAAGTTTGGAAACAAAAAGAAGTCCCATGGGGCCAAATCTGGAGAATAAGGTGGATGGGGTAGCAGTTCGTAGCCCAATTCGACCAATTTGGCCTTGGCGAGGGCGGTTGCGTTTGTTGTCCGGAGTGAGCAATCGCGGCACCCATCGCGCCGACAGCTTTCTCATGCCCAAAATTTCATGCAGGATATGACCCACGCGGTCTTTTGACATGCGTACTGTCTCAGCTATCTCGCGTATCTTCAATCGGCGATCTGCCAAAACGAGATCGTGGACTTTTTGGACGTTATCCTCCGTGGTAGCCGATTTCGGGGCACCTGGGCGTGGCTCATCAAAAACCGACGTGCGACCACGTTGAAACTCGTTAAACCAATTTTTGACGGTCGCTATCGAAGGAGAAGAGTCACCGTACACAGCATCCAAGCGCTCTTTGATTTCGCTGCGTGATTTCCCTTCCAAAAACAAGAATCGAATCACAGACCGATATTGCTCTTTCTCCATTTTTCTAAAATCCGCGAACACGTATGATGCCACACGCTGGCAAAACAAAGCTACGAGTCCGATTCGGCTGAAATTTCGACAGTAGCCGTCTACTAGAATGTACTACACGATAGAAAAGTTTTCTTGCGATAGTGGCGCCATCGGGCGGTGAGGCTAAGTACTTATCGGACCACCCTCGTACTCGTACCTGAAGATGTTTAATTTGACGCTCTCCTAATTGTCGGTTGCTTTTGCAAATCCGAATCTGATTTTGAAACTGCGCAGCTTTTATTATTCTGTCTGTTTTGTAATCTTGTAGTGACTTTTAAAATTTGTTTGTTTATGTCTTTGAGTTCTTCGATGCTTATTCTTGATAAGGCATCTGCCACGTAATTATTTTTTCCCTTAAGGTACTCTGCTGTAAATTGAAATTCTTCTAGATGTAGTCTCATTCTTGTTAACTTGGAAGTTGGATTTTTCATTGAAAACAAATATGTTAACGGTTTATGGTCTGTTTGAATAGTGAAATGTTTGCCATATACATATGGTCGGAAGTGATTTATAGCCCAGTGTATTGCTGTTAATTCTTGTTCAGTTGTTGATTTATTACTTTCGCCTTTTGTGAATGTTCTTGAGGCGTATGCTACCGGGAGATCAACTCCATCGTGTGATTGAGTTAAAACTGCTCCGCAAGCTTGCTTGCTAGCATCTGTTGTTATACAAAATTCTTTATTAAAATCTGGGTATTGTAGTAGGGTTGGTTGAATTAATGCATTTTTAAGGTATTCAAAAGCTTTTTGGCATTCGGGTGTCCAATTAAATGTTACATTTTTCTTGCAAAGGTGGGTTAAATGTCTTGAGTAATGAGAGAAATTTGGTATAAAGCGTCGGTAATAATTGCAGAAAGCGACGAATCTTCTCGATTCATCTGCATCAGAAGGGACAGGGTATTTAGTTATTGCATCATATTTTTTATCATCAGGTAAAATTCCTTTGTTTGTACATTTATGGCCTAAAAATGTGACTTCGTGCATAAAGAATGAACATTTTTCTGGATGAAGCTTGAGATTGTGTTTTCGACATAAGTTAAATACGTTAGTTAAGTTTTTAATCATATGATTTTCGGAACAACCTATAACTATTAGATCGTCCATGTAAAGAAAAGCTTGGGATGGTTCTAGTCCCGAAAAGGCTAAAATCATCATTCTTTGAAATGAATTAGGGGCGATTTTTACACCGTAAGGTAATCGTTTCAAGCGGTATGAGCCAGTGCTCGTTGAAAATGACGTTATGTCTCTGGATTCTTTTTCTAAAGATATTTGGTGGAAACCAGACATTAAATCCAAACATGAAAAGAATTTTGCTCTGCCAAGTTGATCGAGTATATCGTCGATTCTTGGTAATGGGAATTTATCTGCTAATAATTTTTTATTTATTTGTCGGTAGTCAATAACTAATCTCCACCGTTTTTCTTCTGTTCCTGGAAGTGATTTCTTTGGCACAAGAAGTAATGGGCTATTGTACTCTGATACGGAAGGTTCTACAATGCCATCTTTAATTAGTTTTTCGACTTGTTTATCTGTTTCTTCTTTTTGGCTATGGGGTGTTCTATAGTTTTTAATATAAACCGGAATGTCATCCTTTACTCTTAATTTTTGTTCATAAAAATTATTGGAGGATATTGGTTCCGTTTCTAATCCGAATATATCAGTAAATTCGGTGCATAGTTTGGTGAGTGTACTTTTAAACATTTCAGGAAAATTTTTTGATAATTTGGATAGGACCTCATTTTGTCTGATTTTAAAATCTATACTTTGAGGTTTTTGATAGTTATTTAATGGTTCGTAATCTATTTTAGAAATGTTTATAATTTTATTGGTATTGGTTGTGTTTAAAATGCGGACAAAAGTATTATTGGAATTTAGCCAATTACGCCATCGGATATATATTGATTTTTAATAAGTATCTCTTTGTGAGACGTGTTTACATAAATTTGTCTTACAACTTCGGATCTAGCAGGAATTATTAAGTTATTGTCTATTGAATGTATAATTGGAATGTTGATCTCTTGATCGAAGTTTTCCGGTCTAGCTATTAACCAATCGTGATCTGTCTGAAAGTCGATTTGGCAATTAAATGTTTTTAGGAAATCCATTCCTACTATACCATCACAGGGTATCGGAAAGTTATCATCAACTATTTGAAAGTTGAAAGGGATTATAAATTTTCCTGTTTGTATTTCTATAAATGCTAAACCTTTGGATTTAAGAGTACCTTCTCCTATTCCAGACATTGTTATTATTTTTGATGTGTCTATGCTATCATAGTTATCAGAGTTTATTTTTAAAAGACTTAAATCAGCGCCTGTATCAATTAAAAGGGTTAAGGGGGTTTTTGTTTGATAATTTTTTATTTGAATGTAAATGTTGAGACTAAGATTTATTTTATATATAGTGGTTTTGTGTGGCTTATTTTTCTTAAGGGAATTTCTTAGTTTTCCTGTTCAGTTTCAATAGCTCTGACTTGAGCATTCGAGTTTCCTCTATTGTTTGAACTATTTTGAGAGGTGCCTCTTTGAGTATTTGAGTTTCCTCTATTGTTTCTGTTATAATTTGTGTTTTGGTTTCCGTAATAATTTTGGTTTTGGCCTTGGCCATAATTTCCTTGATAATTATTATGTTGGTAATATTGGCCTCTGCCGCGATAATTTCCCTGGTAGAAGTTATTTCTTCCTCGTGTGAAATTACCTCGATAGTTTCCTCTGCCATTGCCTCTATAATAACTACCTCGGTTATTTGTATACATTACACTGTGGTTATTTGTTTGTTGATTACTGCAGTGTATGTATTTTGTTATAGCGTCATTCATATTATTAAATGAGCCTGCTTCCAAAATTGTTTTAGTTTTTCCGCTTTCGCAATTCTTTATCAGAGTGGATATAGCTTCTTTTGTGCTGAATTTGTCAGCGTGTTCAGCATTGAATCCTTCATCGATATATGATGCTTCTATCAGTTTACGCAAGTTATCAAGTTCGTTTGTGAACTGAGTTGCAGTTTTTCCTCTTTGGTAAATATTTGCCATTTTAGCTTTAATTACCTCTGAGGTTTCGCCAACAATTGTGCTTTGTAGTTTATTAATAATAGCATCAATTGTGCGTTCATTTTGTACCTTATATAGTTTAGATCCTACAATTTTTGATTTGACGACTTCTACAGC
>JBAMCJ010003349.1:0-31740 GCA_037075205.1 Drosophila prostipennis | reverse complement strand
TGATATATCAAAATTGATAGATTAATAAATATAGCAAAATGATTTATGTAAATCAGTAATTTAGAGATAAATATTTAATCAGCTATTTTTAAATTCCAATTACAGTTCCGCCCTCCTTCAGTTTTGCCACCTTGGCAGGCAGTCAACAGACTTTGGGAAGTAGCCACGCAGTTGTCCTGCAGCGCATTCACTTACCCAAGTTTCCAGGCTTCAGCACTCTAATCGGGACAGCTCCAGCCCACGGAATGGAGGACTCCGGCTTGGATATGCACATGTACAGGTCGTATGGCTCCCTGAACACGGATCACACGGGCCGGAGTCTGGACACTTTCGGCTCCCTCTGCGGTCCACTGTCCGAGCATGTCGAGGAGCGGGAGCAGGAGACTGGGGAGGAGACAGAGGTCCTGGATGTGACTGCCCAGGTGCATCGGCCAGTTCCCAGAGCCCGAGTGGCTGAGATCGAGGAGGAGCTGGAGGACGAGCACCTGTTCTAGTGGAGAAGTGTCTTATATACATACGTATTGCCATCCCAAGTAACAAGTAACTTAAGTGTTCAAGACTAAGGCTTATACAGGATTTTTAGGTCGGATCCCAGTCCGTCGTCTAGTTTTAGAGAGCAGTCATCGCGCAAATTTGTAGACTCGCGTACCATCCAAAATTGATCGAATCGAACTTATTGAGTGCCGAAATCCCATTTTTCTAGCATACATATTTACCGCTTTTCTACATCCATCAAACATTTACGGTTTAAATATTCGACTTGATAAATTTACCAATTATCCTAAGTACCAACTAATGCGTTCTTAAGTGGACAATAAATAAATGCAGTATACAAACCAATCAATTTGTAAATTGTGGTTGGTAATGGGTAGTGGTGAGATATTCCAAAGCTATAAAGATATTTATCTATTAATACAAAAAATTCAAATTTTAAAGTTCTACTGGTTTGTATTATATTATAAACAGGAAAGTCGTTTATTTAATTTTTAAAACAGTTTATTTTAGCAATAAGAAATATAAATATGTATGTTTTTTACCATTCCAAAAAGTAATTTTATTAAATACAACGTTGCGCAACTAAGTTCACTCACCCGAAAAGAGCTCATCACTGGTTTTGTGATATTGGGTGTCCTTGGATCCGACATTCACTCGGACTTTTCGCACATATGTAGGCTACACCTGCCAGCCGATGTAATGCATTTTAATTAAATTACAAATTGTTTGATAGCCGATAGCCGTTGTCGCCCGGCACTCTTCGCTGGCAGCGTCCTAGGCCAGATTAGATAGCTGCTTTGGCGATAATAGCCGCGGCAGTGGTAACATTCACACCTAGAACAACCGATAAGGCCGCGCTGAGTTCCGTTCTTAATGGGCGAGCATATTGTCAACAACGGCCAGACATCGGTTAGCAGTCGAGCAGTCAACAGAGAGCAGAGTGTCGAAAATGAACCACCGCTGTGACATCCAGTTGGACAATCCCCGGGGGGCCTATCGGGCCGGTGAGACGGTCAATGGCCATGTTTATGTGACCCTTTCGGAGCGAGCCTTAATCAAAGGTGAGTGGGGGTGTGACTCATGGGGCTATCCCGTGTAACAAGACCGTCGAGTGGCAGTGACTCACCGATCAAGATCTAGTTTATGGCTTAGCGAAATGCTGATAGCGCTTGTCGCACTGAAATCAAACTGCTAATACCTACCGCTGCGCTTATCGATCGCCAAATTTATTATTAAATTTTCATAATGAGCATTATAAGCGATTGGTAACATATTTGCACATTTTCTGTGCCAGTAATATAACAAGTATGCACTAAAATATTAGAAACGTTCCGTTAAGCCCTTCAGCCTAATATTTCACTGAAGGAATTTGTGAATAATCTTTATAAAATTTATTTGGATTTAATCAGTTACTGTGGCTCGAAGCATGAATCGACCAGAATTCCTACGAATATTTTATTGTTGTGGATAATTTATTTCGTAATATATTAATATTATTTGAATTCAATCAGTTACTGTGGCACAAACCATTAAGCGTCCAGAGATCCTACAAATTTGAACATTTCATCATTTTTATTTTGAACATTTTTTAATACAAATATTTTAAATCCATACCTTTAAATCCTCATTACTTTAGCAATCAGCTTGGAGGCGAATGGCTATGCTTCTACCGCTTGGCAGCAGCCGCAAAAGCAGAAGAAACCAAAGAAAAACGAGCAGCAAGTGCAGGTTCAGAACTTGGACTTTGATTATCGCGTGGATTATTTTGCCAAAATCGATTATTTCGTGGGTTCGGAGGCCGCACAGCCGCAGATAATGGAGGCGGGCACGTACAACTACGGTTTCCACGTGAAGCTGCCCAAGAACTGTCCGGGAAACTACGAAGGAGCCCACGGACACATCCGGTACACACTGCAGGTGCTCATCCACAGCAGTGCAGATCGTCCTCTGCAGGTGCTGCATGTACGCCAGCTACAGATCTTCCCCCAGAACAGTCTCAGTCAGGAGACACGGAGCAGCGAGGTGCAGATCCACGAGCAGACTCCTCGCCTGAAATTCTGGATGAAGCCGCTGCACTTGAAGCTGCAGATTCCCAGGCAGTGCTATTCCCCAGGAGCGGGCATCTCGGTTCACGTTAAGCTGCACAATCCGGAGAGATTGCCCCTGAGGGAGGTCACCTACTGCCTCGTTCAGATCAGCACCTATGTGGCCCATCTGAGGAACAAGCCGAAGCGCTTGGAAACCAAGGAAGAGCGCCAAACTATTCTGAGCAGCAGCCACGAGCTACATAGCCTGCCTCGTGGAGAGGTGGAGAACTTTCAGCATCTGCATATGCTCCAAGTGCCCCAAACGGCGGCCACTTTGAGTCTGGCAGGATGTGCCTGTTTGCAGCTAAATTACGAGGTGGAGGTGATGGTCAGGACCATGCAGGAGAAGCGCTTAATTGCGTGCCGGATGCCAGTCATCATTGGCAACGTGACTCCGCCTTGTCCTGGCAAGCTTCTGATGCAGGAGCCGTTGGATGGCACTGCACCGGAACCCACTCCTCCCGCCGAAACAGCCCAAAAGCTGGCTCCGAACTTCAGCGCATCCACCACCTCCCTGGGTACGTTCCTTTTCAGATCTCAATAAACTGGAATTCAACATTTCCCTTTACTTTCCCACTAGCTTCGAATTTCCGCGAAGCCGAATTCATGGTGGCCACCAATCTGAACAAGACCAACAAACACTATTTGTCCGGCGAGCAGTTGGACTTCAGACCACGCTACGTCTACTACGAAATGGACCAAACCCAATCGGAGGAAGTCAAGTCCCATTGAAAGCAGCGTAGCACTGTGTTATTTCATAAAGTCTTTTAATTTATTTTATTTATTTTTAAGCGTACACAAAATATATATTTCATCTTTATTTCAGAACTAAAGTTTTACATGGCACCACTTTATCATAAGTCTTAGACTTATTTTCATTCCAGAGCTATAATATTGAAACCCTTTTAAATACATTAAAAATGGTTCGTTGTGATTCAAAATAAATGCAAAGAAATATATGAACACAATGTTTTATCCTGTTCTGAGACTTTGTCTGATTTTGTTATTATACCCGTTACTCGTAGAGTAAAAGGGTATATTGTATTCGTGCAAAAGTATGTAACAGGTAGAAGGAAGCATTTCCGACCCTATAAAGTATATATATTCTTGATCAGGATCACTAGCCGAGTCGATCTAGCCATGTCTGTCTGTCCGTCTGTCCGGCTGTCTGTCTGTCTGTCTGTCTGTCTGTCTGTCTGTATGAACGCTGAGATCTCGGAAACTATAAAAGCTAGGAGATTGACATTTTGCATGCAGATTCTAGGAGCTCCTACGCAGCGCAAGTTTGTTTCAAAAAGGTGCCACGCCCCCTCTAACGCCCACAATAGTTTATAAACGATTTTGAAAATTTAAATATTTCGGAAAAGTAAAAATGCAGTTTTGTTGTGTTTATCAGTACCTATCGAAATGTAGAAGAAATTTTTTAAATCGGACCATTCGTTTAAAACTTATGCCTCGTTAAAGTTTTTATCTCCCTCGTACTCCCTTTAGCTGAGTTACGTTTATTAGATAGTCGGGACACCAACCCGACTACAGCGTTCACACTCCCTTTAGCTGAGTGACGGGTATTAGATAGTCGGGACACCAACCCGACTATAGCGTTCTCTCTTGTTTTTATCTATAAGTTCCAGCCGTATGAACGTGTGCAGCCATCATTGGATTCCTCGTTAGTGACATTTTGAGGAAGCGATTTAATAGGAACGTGTAGTAAAGAGAAGAACTCGATTCCTCGGCAGGAAGTGGTGGGGCCGATGGCATGCAAAAATCTGTGTACATTGGGTAACGCGGAGTAAAGTCATCGGTGCGATTGTATTCGTCCACATCAATGTCGATATATCTCCACCCGAAATTGGTGGCCTCTTCGAAATCAGTTGGTTCTGTGACATGACCAAAATGAATATAATTAAAGGCTAATATAAATTAAGGGAAATCTTATATATGTACATTAAAAATGGTAAAACTGGATACTTACTGCACTTGTCGTAGCTCGGTGGCAGATTAGCGGCAGCTCTCGCGGGAGTTTTCGGTTTCTCGAGAGTTTTCGGTTTCTCTGGTATCAACGGAATAGTGCCAATCACAATCGGGATCGCGAAGTCTAGGTCCTTGTCGCAGTTGTCCATCTTTAGCGACAGGGTCACCCTGGAGGGTGGTACCGCGGGAATGGTCAGGGTACAATTGATAATCTTTTTTGATAGTCGCAACACCTCTTTCTCCTGGCAGCTTTGACTTAGGCTGTGCTCCTTCTCTCGTGTTTTGTGACGCGGAGCTTGGGCCTGGTTCGTGAAGGTTTGCCAAAGTTTCACTTCGATGCCTCCCACGTCACAGCCACTCGATTGGTTCGATTTTCAGGGTGAAGCGAATCTTCTGGCCAGGAGCGTATCCACCAAAGGGTATTGTGAAAGACGCGAGAACCGGTCCCGAACTGCATGGCCAACGGCCGAAGTGTTTGATGTCCTCACGCATCAAGGGCATCTTTCGAATAAAATGCGGAATCAAATCAATCTTAATTTAATGCAATGATGTGATGGTACATGTGTTAACGTTTAGGCCGCCCAACTACAATTGAAAATTTTAGCCCTGCTTAATTTATGACTCACCAGCAATTCAGGACTCATGTTGAGGTTGTAGGTTTGAAGTACCGTCAGAGACTTTTTGAAGACATTGTTGAATTGCAAATGGCGATCGATTACCAAAGAGATTTCGTAGCTAACCTTCCCGTGCTGCCCCACCACTGAGGACGGACAGTCCAGCGGCAAGCGAAACCTGAAGGCGTAGGTGCGCGTACCAGCTGGAAAGCTTCCTGATCCAAAAACGATCTGACGAGTGTTAACGTACGTACGTCTGCTTGCCTCGGAAAATCCGCGTGTATTCGTGCGTGTATTTTGCGGTCTAACTGTAGAGCTCTTCCCAATTAATTTCGCCTAGCCCTCGAAGACTACGTAAACCTCTTTAAAATTCGGAAAAAAAATTAAATAGAAATTGAATAAAAAGAAGAAAATAAAAAATGTGGGGAATTATGGCTAATGCACCCCCTCCTGTCGGTCGGTGTTGTTGGTTCCCGTTTCTTAACTATTTTTCCCTCCTTTATTTAAACACATGGATGACGTTGTTTACTATGTTCGTACATAAACAAATTTTTATACCCGTTACTCGTAGAGTAACAATCTACTAGCTGCGCCAGGGAAGCATTACATGATCCTCTGTACAACGTACACCCAAAACATATCGGTATAAACCGTAGATCGATTTTGCATTATTTAAAATCAATTTTAATTTGATATGTGGCCAGGTAAATTTGACCTGGTCGAAAAGAGTATTTCATGGAAAAACGATATGGGTTTTGCATGAAATGTACATGGCCATATCGATTTTACGGGAACATGCTTTTTTTTTGTGTGTACATTCATATTTAGCTCTCTTGGGTTCTAGGTTTATATTCTTATTTAGCCATTTATGTGTGTGTTAAATTAACTAAATCCTAATTTGTATTAAATATGAATATTAATGAGTAAAAAAAAAAAGACGCAAAGAATTTCAGCCTCGACGTGGGACTGGACACACACTTCCGACTATACGTTCACATAACATATAATCCGCACGCATTAGTCCCCTAGGCTACCGATTAGGCCAATTTCCGAAAAATCAGTGTAGAATCAACCATGCTTTCGTTTTGATATCAAAAAGAAAAAGGTGAGAAGAGATATACTAAAATCCTGAATTTTTCTGGGTGAATCATTTAAATAATTTTAAATAAGCCTTTGGCACATGTGAGAAGCTAAGAAGATGTTAAGAAGTGTACCACAATGTAGAATTTCCATACATGTGATATTTAAACCTACCGTTTACGGATTTTTCAGATGTTGTTGAGAGAGTAACCCGTCCATTGATCGTTTCTCCGCCAAAGTAAATCAGTGCATTGCGGTCAAACTCAAAAAAGAACTCCGAAGGCATTTTAACGAGTTTGTATACCCAAAAACTTTTCTGTAAAGTCAATGAGAATGTTTTATTTTTTGCCGACCAGAACAGTAACACTTTTTAGCACCTAGGTTATAATCAAACTGAAATGTAAAACGAAAATAGCTGTCCCTTTAAGAGCAATATATTTTGTGACGTCATCACTTGTCAAATTTGATAGAGAAAAGAAGAGAGAGCTTTGGGATTGCTCTTTTTAAAAACAAACTTGTTGAATATTTGCTTTCCCGCCTATTTTGTTTTGTGTTGTCGAATGAAAGCTCGTCAAGCCTTTTTGGAAAAATGTATGTTTCAGAGGAAAATTTAATAATCAATAAAAATTTACATCATTTATGCTAAATCTTCGGACTCATACCTTAAAAATTGTTTGTAATTGCAATGTATAGTTTAATTTAAATATTTAAAAGCTGCTAAGGCCACTGTCTAAATTTTTTTTATGGTAAGTTTTAAGCAAAGTTTAAGCATCTTTTTTAGTAAGTGTAGTTCGTTTGTTGATAAAATCTATTCCTAAGAATAATCTTCGGACTCATACCTTAAAAATTGTTTGTAATTGCAATGTATAGTTTAATTTAAATATTTAACAAGAGAGAACGCTATAGTCGGGTTGGTGTCCCGACTATCTAATACCCGTCACTCGGCTAAAGGGAGTGCGAGGGAGATATAAACTTTGATCAGCAATAACTTTTTAACGAATGGTCCGATTTAAAAAATTTCTTCTACATTTCGATAGGTATTGATAAACACAACAAAACTGCATTTTTACATTTCCGAAAAATTAAAATTTTTAAAATCCTATATAAGCTATTGAGGGCGTTAGAGGGGGCGTGGCACCTTCTTGAAATAAACTTGCGCTGCGTAGGAACTCCAAGAATCTTCATGCAAAATGCCAATCCTCTAGCTTTTATAGTTTCCGAGATCTCAGCGTTCATACGGACGGACAGACAGACGGACAGACGGACAGACGGACATGGCTATATCGACTCGGCTAGTGACCGTGACCAAGAATATATATACTTTATAGGGTCGGAAACGCTTCCTTCTCCCTGTTACATACTTTTGCACGAATACAATATACCCTTTTACTCTACGAGTAACGGGTATAAAAAGCTGCTAAGGCCACTGTCTAATTTTTTTTTTTTGGGTAAGTTTTAAGCAAAGTTTAAGCATCTTTTTTAGTAAATGTAATTCGTTTGTTGATAAAATCTATTCCTAAGAATAATCTTTTATAATTACCTGATCGATAATATTTCTGTTTTTTTAAGTTTGCAGTAACTTTTTATATTTTATTTACCTGAGGTATGGTATTGCAACTTAAGGTTACAAACTTAAACGATAGACAAGAAAAATATATTAGGTATGTAAAAATGGATAATTATCCATATCCATTATAATCAATTGTAATCAATACAATGCACAATCCGTCCATAAGATTACGTCTAATTTTCTTTGTCTATGAGTTGAAGTTCCAACCGTAGGTTGTCGTTGGGCGATCAGTGGAGTTTCCCCCGATCAATGGGGCAGTGGCATTGGGAGGTAGCGAAAGTACAGGAATGGATTGCAAGTAAAAGGAGTCGGATTCGTCAGTGGGTGGTGGTGGCGCCGATGGCAAACCAAAGTTTGAGTACATCGGATAGCGTGGAATAAAGTCATCCGTGCGATTGTGCTCGTCCGCATCTATATCGATAAATCTGTCGCCGAAATTGGTAGCTTGCTCAAAAGTTGGTGGTTCTGTGGGACGAAAAAAATTAATTATATAATATAATAAAATCTATTACTATAATTTTTTACAATAGCAGTACCGTCAACATTTTTTTCATAAATATTAAAGATGGGTTGGAAACATCATTTTGATACTCACTGCAGTTGTCGTAACTGGGTGGAAGATCTGCGGCAGCTCCCGCTGGAGTTTTAGGTGTTTCGGGTATCCACTCTGCCGCATTTGATGGATTCTCTGCGCTTTCGATCAATGGAATAGTGCCAATCACAATCGGAATCGCGAAGTCTAAGTCCTTGTTGCAGATGCCCATCTTTAGCGACAGGGTCACCCGATAGCTCACCGCTATGATATGACCTTGGGAACGGGTGGAGGGTGGTACCGCGGGAATGGGTAGGGTACAATTGATAATCTTTTTTGATAGTCGCAACACCTCTTCCTCCTGGCAGCTTTGACTTAGGCTGTGCTCCTGCTCCCGCGTTTTGTGACTCGGAGTTTGTGCCTGGTACGTGAAGGTCTGCCAAAGTTTCACTTCGATGCCTTCCACCTCATAGCCACTCGATTGGTTGTCGATTTCCAGGGTGAAGCGAATCTTTTGGCCAGGAGCGTATCCACCAAAGGGTATTGTGAGTGTCGCGAGAACCGGTCCCGATCTGCATGGCCAATAGCAGAAGTGCTTGATGTCCTCACGCACCAGAGGCATCTGTGGATAAGTAAATTTTTAATTTGATTCTCTATAAATTTGTGTTTTTATAATTAATGCAACAATAATATGCTTGTTTTTTCTATCCCTGCATCCTTTTTTTCTTAAGAAGAAGAATCTTTTGCACTCACCAGCAATTCCGGACTCATGTTAAGGTTGTAGGTTTGTAGAACAGTCAAAGACTTTTTGAAGACATTGTTGAATCGCAAATTGCGATCGATTACCAAAGAGATTTCGTAGCTAACCTTCCCGTGCTGCCCCACCACTGAGGACGGACAGTCCAGCGGCAAGGGAAAACCGAAGGTGTAGGTGCGCGTACCAGCTGGAAAGCTTCCGGATCCAACGTAAACGTTCTGACGAGTGTTAACGTACGTCTGCTTGCCTCGGAAAATTCGCGTGAATTCCTGCTTACTGGCGGTCGAACTATAGTGATCCCAGTGAACCTTCGCTTCGCCCTCGAAGATTATGTAAACCTCTTAAAAATTCGTCAGAAAAAAATGTAAAAACATTTAAAAGTAAAAAGAAATTGTTTTCTAATTATAATTTGAAATTTGTCCATCATTTACATATTACATTTGCAGTGATTTACTAAAAAAAAAATTTGCATTAAACTTATTTTGAAACTGAGGCAATCAAGCCGAAATCAAGGGCAAGGGCATTCAAATGTTACTCTACCACATGCGAGAAGCTAAGCTGTCGAAAAGAGAGAAAGAAGTGTAGCACAATGTAGAATTTCCATACATGTGCTATTTAAACCTACCGTTTACGGATTTTTCGGACGTTGTTGAGAGAGTAACCCGTCCATTGATCGTTTCTCCGCTAAAGTAAATCGGTGCAGGGCGGTTAAACACAAAAAAACACTCCGAAGGCATTTTAATGAGAATGTTTTCTTTTTTGCCGACCAGAACAGTAAAACTATTTGGGACCTAGGTTATAATCAAACTGAAAAATAAAACAAGAATAGCAGGCCCTATTGTGTTATCATCACTTCTCTGAGGCCATGGAAAAAAAGAGAGAGCTTTGGGCTTGCTCTCTTTAGAAACAAACTTCTTGAATACTTTATTTTCCGCCTTTTTTCGTTTTGGATATTTGGATGAAAGCAACATGTTAACAAAATTACGAATGTATAAATATTTAAAGCTCATCAAGCCTATTTGGAAAAATGTACGTTTTAGAAAAAACCGTTTAGTCAATAACAAATTAATATCATCTATATTAAATTTTCGGACTCATAACTTTAATGTATTTAAATATAATTTAAATATTTTAAAGTCAAGGTTTTCAAATTTTATTTAGGGTAATACGTAAAAAAAATAGGACTTTTAATTAAAAAGTTAAGCGCAATCATAGATTCATATCTCCCTCGCACTCCCTCCCGACTATAGCGTTCTCTCTTGTTTTTTCTGTCTATGAGTTGGAGTTCCAACCGTAGGATGGCGTTGGGCGATCAGTGGAGCTGCCACCGATCAATGGGGCAGTGGCATCGTGAGGTAGCGAAAGAACAGGAACGGATTGCAAGTAAGCGGGATCCGATTCCTCAGTGGGTGGTGGTGGCGCCGATGGCAAACCAAAGTTTGAGTACATCGGATACCGTGGAATAAAGTCATCCGTGCGATTGTGCTCGTCCGCATCTATGTCGATAAATCTCTCGCCGAAATTGGTAGCTTGCTCGAAAGTTGGTGGTTCTGTGGGAACAAAGAAATCTATTAAATAATATAATTTTATACAATATAACAGTACTGTCTAAATTTTTTTGTTAGATATTAAAAATAGGTTGGAAACATCATTTTGATACTCACTGCAGTTGTCGTAGCTGGGTGGCAGATCTGCGGCAGCTCCCGCTGGAGTTTTAGGTGTTTCGGGTATCCAGTCTGCCGCATTTAATGGATTCTCTGCACTCTGAATCAATGGAATAGTGCCAATCACAATCGGAATCGCGAAGTCTAAGTCCTTGTTGCAACTGCCCATCTTTAGAGACAAGGTCACCCGATAGCTCACCGCTATGATATGACCTTGGGAACGGGTGGAGGGTGGTACCGCGGGAATGGGCAGGGTACAATTGATAATCTTTTTTGATAGTCGCAACACCTCTTCCTCCTGGCAGCTTTGACTTAGGCTGTGCTCCTGCTCTCGCGTTTTGTGACTCGGAGTTTGTGCCTGGTACGTGAAGGTCTGCCTAAGTTTCACTTCGATGCCTCCCACCTCATAGCCACTCGATTGGTTGTCGATTTCCAGGGTGAAGCGAATCTTCTGACCAGGAGCGTATCCACCAAAGGGTATTGTGAGAGTCGCGAGAACCGGTCCCGATCTGCATGGCCAACAGCAGAAGTGATTGATGTCCTCACGCATCAGGGGCATCTTTAAAATAAAGTGCGGGATCAATCTTACTTTAATGCAAATATGTCTGTCCAACCAAATTTGAACTTTAGAATCTGCATTAATATAATTCGAACAAGTTTTCAACAATACTTAATTTTGGACTTACCAGCAATTCTGGACTCATGTTGAGGTTGTAGGTTTGTAGTACAGTCAAAGACTTTTTGAAGACATTGTTGAATCGCAAATGGCGATCGATTACCAAAGAGATTTCGTAGCTAACCTTTCCGTACTGCCCCACCACTGAGGAAGGACAGTCCAGCGGCAAGGGAAAACCGAAGGCGTAGGTGCGCGTACCAGCAGGAAAGCATCCTGATCCAAAAACGTTATGACGAGTGTTAACGTACGTCTGCTTGCCTCGGAAAATTCGCGTGAATTCCTGCTTACTGGCGGTCGAACTATAGAGCTTCTCCCAGTGAACCTTCGCTTCGCCCTCGAAGATTATGTAAACCTCTTAAAAATTCGTCAGAAAAAAATGTAAAAACATTTTTAAAAACGTAAAAAGAAATTGTTTTCTAATTATAATTTGAAATTTGTCCATCATTTACATATTATATTTGAAGTGATTTACTCAAAAAAAAAAATTGCATCAAGGGCAAGGGCATTCAAATGTTACTCTACCACATGCGAGAAGCTAAGCTGTCGAAAAGAGAGAAAGAAGTGTAGCACAATGTATAATTTCCATACATGTGCTATTTAAACCTACCGTTTACGGATTTTTCGGACGTTGTTGAGAGAGTAACCCGCCCATTGATCGTTTCTCCGCTAAAGTAAATCGGTGCAGGGCGGTTAAACTCAAAAAAGCACTCCGAAGGCATTTTAATAAGAATGTTTTCTTTTTTGCCGACCAGAACAGTAAAACTATTTGGGACCTAGGTTATAATCAAACTGAAATATAAAACAAAAATAGCAGGCCCTTTTGTGACATCATCACTTCTCTGAGGCAATGGAGAAAAAAGAGAGAGCTTTGGGATTGCTCTCTTTAGAAACTAACTTCTTGAATACTTTATTTTCCGCCTTTTTTCGTTTTGGATATTTGGATGAAAGCAACATGTTAACAAAATTACGAATGTATAAATATTTAAAGCTCATCAAGCTTATTTGGAAAAATGTACGTTTTAGAAAAAAACCGTTTAGTCAATAACAAATTAATATCATCTATATTAAATTTTCGGACTCATACTTTAATGTATTTAAATATTTAAATTTAATTTAAATATTTTAAAGTCAAGGTTTTCAAATTTTATTTAGGGTAATACGTAAAAAAAATAGGACTTTTAATTAAAAAGTTAAGCGCAATCATAGATTCATATCTCCCTCGCACTCCCTCCCGACTATAGCGTTCTATCTTGTTCTTTCTGTCTATGAGTTGGAGTTCCAACCGTAGGATGGCGTTGGGCGATCAATGGAGCTGCCACCGATCAATGGGGCAGTGGCATCGTGAGGTAGCGAAAGAACAGGAACGGATTGCAAGTAAGCAGGATCCGATTCCTCAGTGGGTGGTGGTGGCGCCGATGGCAAACCAAAGTTTGAGTACATCGGATACCGTGGAATAAAGTCATCCGTGCGATTGTGCTCGTCCGCATCTATGTCGATAAATCTCTCGCCGAAATTGGTTGCTTCCTCGAAAGTTGGTGGTTCTGTGGGATATCATAAAGAAGTAAACATAATATATAAAAGTTAAAGTTTTGTACATTTTAACAGTATACTGTTTAAATTGTTTTTTTTAGTTATTGAAGATGGTTAAAAAACATAATTTTGAAAAGATCATTAATTTTTCGTTTAATTGACATTAGAAATATTAAATGATTCCATTCCAAAAATATACGTGGATTATATAAAACCAGAAAGGAAGCATACTTCAGTCATTCTTATTAAATTACAAAGTTCTGAAATATTGAATAGGAATCATATACCACAGTAAAAGAGAATACAATAAAAACCAACGAAGCTAGAGGCTGCTATATGATATAGTCGTCCTATTTTGATAAAATTAAATTCGAAATTCAGAACTATTCAAAATATTTTATCCCCAAGCGTTAGTTTGTTTTTCCAGTTATTCCTATGGGAGCGAACTATATAGTTGTCTGATCAGGCTGGTTCCGACTTTTATACTGCAAGAAAAATAAGACTTTTGGGAAAGTTACAGCACGATAGCTTGAAAACTGAAAGATTACTTTGCGTAGAAACAGACAAACGGACATAGCCAGATCGACTCGTCTACTTTAAAGGGTCGGAAACCTCTCCTTCTTCGAGTTGCAAACTTCTGACCGAAATCATTATACCATTTGCAAGAGTAATATGAGTATAACAATAGTTTGTTTCAAACTGGATACTCACTGCAGTTGTCGTAGCTGGGTGGCAGATCTGCGACAGCTCCCGCTGGAGTTTTAGGTGTTTCGGGTATCCACTCTGCGGCATTTGATGGATTCTCTGCACTCTGAATCAATGGAATAGTGCCAATCACAATCGGAATCGCGAAGTCCGAGTCCTTGTGGCAACTGCCCATCTTTAGCGACAGGGTCACCCTATAGCTCACCGATATGATATGACCTTGGGAGCGGGTGGAGGGTGGTACCGCGGGAATGGCCAAAGTATAATTGATAATTTTTTTTGACAGTCGCAACACCTCTTCCTCCTGGCAGCTTTGACTAAGGCTGTGCTCCTGCTCTCGCGTTTTGTGACGCGGAATTTGGGCCTGAAAGGTATAGGTCTGCCTAAGTTTCACTTCGATGCCTCCCACGTCATAGCCACTTGATTGGTTGTCGATTTCCATTGTAAAGCGGATCTTCTGTCCGGGTGCGTAGCCGCCAAAGGGTATTGTGAGGGTCGAGAGAACCGGACCCGATCTGCATGGCCAACAGCAGAAGTGCTTGATGTCCTCACGCACCAGAGGCATCTGTGGATAAGGAAAATTGTAATTTGCTTCTCTATAAATTTGTGTTTTTATAATTAATGCAACATTAATATGTTTGTTTTTTCTATCCCTGCATCCTTTTTTTCTTAAGAAGAAGAATCTTTTGCACTCACCAGCAATTCCGGACTCATGTTAAGGTTGTAGGTTTGTAGTACAGTCAGAGACTTTTTGAAGACATTGTTGAATCGCCAATGGCGATCGACTACCAGGGAGACTTCGTAGCTGACCTACCCGTACTGGCCCACCACTGAGGAGGGACAGTCCGGCGGCAGTGGAATGCAGAAGGCGTAAGACTGCGTTCCAGCTGGTAAGTTTCCGGATCCAAAGACGTTAGTACGGCTGTTCACGTACGTCTGTTTACCCCGGAAATGCTGCGTGTATTGCTGCGTCTGACCATCTACGGTCGTACTCCTGCTTTCCCCCAATGTACTTTTGACTCTCCCTCGAAGAGTACGTAAACCACTTTAAAATTTGGCAGAGAAGTAAAACATTCTTATAATTAAAGATAACAACTAACTTTAAAACGGATTATATTACAACCAAATTGGTTTTACTTTTTTAGAAAACTATACTCTTTAAACTAAAATTTTATCGAAATTGAAACTTTTCCACTTCTTTCCCTATTTTTCCTAGACAACAGCAAAAAATTCGATTATTTGGTATAACAACTTAAGATAAATATTTGGGGCTGAGCTCACCAGGCCATTATTTACAAGGGCTTTTAGTAATGTGAGATACATATATGTACGTATGTATATGTGGTTCCCCATAAATCGCATGCGGTAAATTCGGGTAAAATTTCGATCGAGTTCTATGGATTATTTTTGAACTTAATTTAAAGGGGCCCTTAAACCTACCATTTACGGATTTTTCAGACGTTGTTGTGAGAGTAACCCGCCCATTGATGGTTTCTCCACTGTAGTAAATAAGTTCCTGGCGGTCGAACTCAAAAAAGCATTTCGAAGGCATTTTGCGGATTTTGTGTACTCAAAAAGTTAAAAACACCGGAGGTTTTTTTTGCCGATCCGTTTGCACGAAAACTATTCACTGCCCAGCAAGAGTTATAATCAAACTGAAAAATAAAATGAAAATAGCTGGTCCTTTGAGAGCTGTGTACATATTTCGTGACATCATCAATTCTCCAAGGCGAAGGAAAAAACCAAAGAGAGAGAGCTTTGGGGCTTGCTCTCAAACTTGTTGAATATTTCATTTCCCGCCTTTTCTCGTTTCCGATTTTTATGTAAAAAAACATCCAAAAAACATTCCCCTTGTTTACAGATAAAATATTAAAAATTTAAGAGTAAACGTTAACATTTTTATTATCAAATCTTTCTAAAAAATAGATGTATTTTTTAATTTAAAATCAGTGTCTTAAAATTTTAGTTTATGGACAGTAGTAAACAATGTTAAAGCTTCCTTTTAAGTATAATTCGATTGTTTCTACAAATAAATCTGTAAAATGAACTAAACCAGAATACTTTAGAATTTTTAAGAACTTGGTTCTCCAAATATTGAGTGTTGCTGCAGTTACTTATAATATTTTATATTCCTGAGGTATGGCATTGCAACATAAAGATAACGAACTTAAACAGCTAGACGCTCAAAACAGCAAATGTGAGTAAGAAAATAATATCCGTTAGTTTTCAGGACAATGTACAATCCGTCGATGAGATTACGTCTGAGGTACTTGTTCCTGTCTATGAGTTGGAGTTCCAACCGTAGGTTGTCGTTGGGCGATCAGTGGAGGGGCCACCGATCATTGGGGCAGTGGCATCGTGAGGTAGCGAAAGAACAGGAACGGATTGCACGTAAGCGGGATCCGATTCCTCAGTGGGTGGCGGTGGAGCCGATGGCATAGAAAAGTTGGTGTACATCGGGTAGCGCGGAATAAAGTCGTCCGTGCGATTGCGCTCGTCCACATCGGTGTCGATAAACTTATCGCCGAAATTGGTAGCCTCCTCGAAGGTTGGTGGTTCTATTGGATGGAAATAAATGTCATTTAGTGTGTGTCGAAATAAAAGTCTTAATACTAAATAAATATTTTAAAATTAAACTCACTGCACTTGTCGTAGCTGGGGGGCAGATCTGCAGCAGCTCCCGCCGGAGTATCGGGGGTTTCGGGTATCCATTCTGCGGCATGCGATGGATTCTCTGCGCTCTGAATCAATGGAATAGTACCTATCACTATAGGGACCTCGAAGTCCGAATCCACGTGGCATTCTCCGGTACTGATTGTCAGAATCACTTGATAGTTAACCGATATGATGCCGTCGATGCGTGAGGAGGGCGGCACAGCCGGAATAGCCAGCGTGCCTTCGATTATCCTCTTTGTGAGCCGCAGCACCCGCTCCTGCTGGCAACTCTTGTGCAGAGTGTAGTCCTTCTCACGTATTTTATGATGTGGGGTTTGGGCCTGGAACTTGTAGATCTGCTTCAGCTTCACTTCGATGCCGTCCAGGTCATAGCCACTTGATTGATTGTCGATTTCCAGGGTGAAGCGAATCTTCTGGCCAGGAGCATAGCCGCCGAAGGGTATTGTGAGGGTCGAGAGAACCGGACCCGAGCTGCAGGGCCAACAGCAGAAGTGCTTGATGTCCTCGCGCACCAGTGGCATCTGAGGAACAAGGAAGTGGATATTTTGTTTGATTAAATTTAAAATTGCGAATATAATCATTTACATTTATTTCTTGCATTTTTTGTTTATTATTAAATCTATTTGCTCCGTTTTTAAAATTGTAGCCTTTTTAAGCCAGGGTCGCCAGCAGAGTAAAAGTAGATGGAAGCATTTCGTTGACTAATACATTAAGTACAATGTCTTATTATTTTGGGTAACGAAACCCTTTAAATTGCAAAAAGTTTGCCAAGCTATTATTGACATAAATAACTCAAAAATAGGTACACCTTAATATTTAGATTGCAGTCTGAAAATAGAAACTTTACAGGTATATGTATGTATGTTGCTGATTTCTAATGAATTTCATAGTGAAATTAATCGAACACCAAATCTTGAACTCTTGGTCTATTTTTGAAATCGTTTGGACTCACCAGCAATTGGGGACTCATGTTGAGGTTGTAAGTCTGCAGCACCGTCAGCGGCTGTTTGTAGACGTTGTTGAAGCGCCACTGGCGATCGATGTTCACGGAGACCTCGTAGCAGATCTTTCCGTACTGCCCAACCACTGAGGAGGGACATTCCAGTGGAAGGGGGATGCAGAAGTTGTAGGTGTGGGTTCCTGCTGGGAGATTTCCGGACCCGAATACACAGGTCCGGGTGTTTAGGTACGTCTGCGTGCCCCGGAAATACTCCGTGTAGTGCTCCGTCTTTCCGTTTCGGGACCTTGTTTTGCTCTCACTCCACCGAACCTTGGCCTCTCCCTCGAAGAGAATGTACACCTCTGGAAATAGACGTATATATTAAATACAATTGCATATTTTCACATTGGTTATAATAGTAAGTACAACAAGTCGTTGACAAGGTGCTTTTCAAGTTGCAAAAAATATACTATGTGGGAACCACAATATTCATAAGCATATGTATGTACATTGTACATATGAATAAGAATAGAGTTTATCACTATCTACAGTTGTTGGCGATTCAGCGATTCAGAATAAGCGAATAATAATGCGAGTGAAGTGGATTAAAACCACAGTTTACCCACTGTATCAAATACTTGTTGCTCTCTTATCTGTGCCGTTTTTGTGTATATACAAAATGTTCTTTTGAAAAAGCTTTAAAGTTTGCGTTGGAACTGTCAATTTAACAAACAAAATAAATGAGACCACATATGAATTGTTGATGTGCGTGTTGTTTTAGGGGGCGAACTGAGTTCATCAGGGCATAGATACAATTTTAATTAGTTGAATATGATACATTGCTTTTCAGAAAATTAAAGCCATATAAGTGATCGCTGAATAATCGTTCTTATATAATTGGGTGCTATCTGGTTCTATTTACTGCATTCTATAAAACCGGCTTGGTATTATTACGTTATCTCAGGTACTATAAGAGCGATAAGGAGAAAGTTCTGCTACTTTAGCTTGATAGTTATAAAAACTCACCGTTTACAGACTTTTCGGATGTTGTTGTCAGAACGGCCCGTCCATTGATCGTTTCTCCACTATAGTAAATTGGTTCGGGGCGATCAAACTCAAATATACAGGTTGAAGGCATTTTGAAGTCGTTTTCGGTAACCTAAAAACTGTGCTTTAATATGTGGGTGGCCGATAATTGTTTTAGAATTGTATTTTGTCACGACGCGAAATTGTAATTGTTCAGCACCGGACAAGCGTCGCTCCCGAAGTGAGATATAATATGAGAATCGCCGGTCTGCAAGAGCGCTTGTCTAGACTATTTGTGACATCATCACTTTCTGAGAGCAAAAGCTTATTTGAATTAGGAGGAAATACAAAAGAACGAGCTTTAAGGCCTGCGCTCCCTGAAAATTATTTTGGAGAATTCAACATATTGCCCCATGTTTATAGTTTTTTGTTGTTACACCCAAATTCGCTTGTTGCTACGAATAACAATAGCAAAACCAGAAATTTGTAAACAGAAAACAGATGTATTCGCTAAATGCTTCATCAGCTTTGGGATCTAAGGCAGTTTGTAAAATATAATGTATTTCTCATTTGTTGTTCCCCAATTGAAAGGAATACTTAAATCTAAGTGCATTTGATATAAATACGAGTTTACAGTCTCTCATTTCGATTCATGCAACCAGAAATTGTAATTACTCTAACACATTTTTTCTGGGTATATGCTTAATAGGAAATTTGCCTAACAAGTTTGTGTTGATCATTGTGAAACAAGTCATATCCATCAAAATTGACAAAAATAATTTATCTGAGGTAGTGGAATTAGTAAATTAGGGCTAAAATCAAGGCCATAATAAGGCTATCAAAAGAATATTCGCCGAACAATAAGGCAGTGATATTATGATATAGTAACAGGATCGGATTATAGAAGAGCGGAGCTCGCCTCCTCTGAATTCGATGGTGGGGTGGTGCCAAAATTTGTGTACATCGGGTAACGTGGTATAAACTCATCAGTGCTGTTCTCGCCGTCCTCATCCATGTCGACAAACGTTTTGCCAAAAATAATTGCTTCTTCAAAGGTTGGTGGGCCTGATGAATCAAAAATAAAATTAAATTAGCATAACGATATCATAATCAGTATTATTTTCTTGATATATGTATGTATGATATGGTAAAACGATACGTATAATTATTCTAGGAGAAGTTACTTACCGTAGTTGTCGTAATCTGGCGGCAAATCTGCCGCAGATCCAGCAGGAGTATCTGGAGTGCTCGGAGTGTCCGGAGTTTGGGTTATCAACTCTGCTGCATATGTGGGATCTTCTGCGCTCTGGATCAATGGAATTGTGCCAATAACAATCGGCACGTATGAATCAGCATAACCGTAGCAATCATCCAATGCGATTTTCATATGCACATCGTAGCTCACTGATATGATAGCATTTTCGCGAGAGGTGGGCGGAACTGCTGGAATAGTCAATGTGCCAAAGATATTCCCCTTTGAGTGCCTCATAACCTTCGATCTTTTGTAGCTTTCTTTGATGGTGTGCCTATTTTCATACAAATAAGGTTGGGGAGTTTCCGCCTGTAGCTTGTAGTTCTGATTCAGTCCTACTTCTATGCCGACCACATTTCGCGTTCTAGATTGGTTGTCGACTTCCAGGTTGAAGCTAATCGTCTGGCCAGGTACGTAGCCGCCAAAGGGTATGGTTAAGGTCCAAAGAACAGGACCCGACCTGCAGTGCCAGCAGCAAAAGTGTTTAAGGCCCTCTTGAACCCAGGGAATCTGGAGAATAAGACATTTAGCAAGACTTTTTTTACTTTTGATCTTAAATAACAAATCTCACCAAAAGTTGGGGGCTCAAATTGAGATTGTAGGTTTGTAGAACGGTCAGTGGTTTTGTAAAGATTTTGTTGGATCGCCCTGGAAGGTCGATGCATAGTTTGATCTCGTACCAGATCTTTCCATGCTCCATCACCACCGACGAGGGGCAGTCCAATGGAAGGGAAAAACTGAAGGGGTAAGTGTGTGTGCCGGATGGAAGGGTTCCGCATTCGAAGACAATGGTCCGGCCATTGAGGTACGACTGCCTGCCACGGTATAACTGGTGTCCCGTTAGAGAAAGTTCCTTAACATCTTGAAACCGCACTTTGCCCTCACCCACGAAAAGTGTAGATATTTCTATAGAAATGGAGAAATAACAAGAGAGAAAGCTATAGTTGCGATATCCACTACGGAATTCGTTTATTTCTTGGGGTAGTTCCAATATCACGTCTGCAATGAATATCAGTATCTTATATGTAGGAAGTATAATTTGTTCTGTGTGTAAGGCAACATATACCTATGTTAGGTTTTTAAGAGCTTTTAGGCGGCTCCTATTGTCACTTTATATGGATAATGATTGGTATGTTCCAGAGTGCAAGCTGAGCTTATAGAGACATGTCATCAATTTAAATTTTATTGAAATTTACTACTAAGTTACGAGATACTTGGAAATCTAACTAAATGTAATTTCCGAAGTCCGGTTATATTCTATTAAACCGGGTTGGTTTTATCAAAAAGTGAATACTAATTACCATAGCGATAAGAGGGATCTCACCATTGACGGCGTGCTCTGACTTTGTTGTTAGAATGGCCCGACCACTTATCGTTTCTCCACTGAAGAATATGGGATCTGTACGATCAAACTCAAAAGAGCAGCGCATTTCCTAGCACTTTTTGGGTAGATAATGTATCTTTTATTTTTGATACTTGTAAGTTTAATCCAAAATTTATCTTGTGTCTTCTCGCTGACGGAAATATTAATCAGCACGAGGCAAATCGAAGAATGAAACTGGTAAATAAAATGAGTAGTGGCTCTCGAAGAGAATGAAAGTTTCTATTGGTTGAGCATGACAGCATATGAGAGAGCTTTAGGCCCAGCTAAAAACGCTTTTTTGTTTGGAAACCAAAGTTCGTTGTATTGTTATGAAAATACTTTAATATTATACCTTTAAAATAATTAAGGAAACTTTTCCGGCCCGTCCCTATATTATGTATTCCAGCCGAGTCAATCTAGCCTTGTCCATTCCTTCCTGGGGTAGTTAGTTTGGTGGATTACAGAAGTGCGGAGCTCGGCTCCTCTGTATTTGATGGTGGGGTCGATCCAAAATTTGTGTACATCGGGTAACGTGGTACAAAGCCATCAGTGCGGTTCTCTGCATCCTCATCGATGTCGATAAAGGTTTTGCCAACAATTATGGCTTCTTCAAAGGACGGTGGGCCTGTTGAATTTAAAATTAAATATATAACATCAACTCAAGATAATGGTAATGATAGTGGTAGATCTAACATACTTATGTATATAATTACAATTGAAGGATCATCTACTTACCGTAGTTATCGTAGTTGGGTGGCAGATCTTCCGCTTGGGCAATCAGCTGTGCCACATGCGTTGGATCTTCTGCGCTCTGGATCAATGGAATGGTGCCGATAACAATCGGCAAATATAAATCCGGATGTGTTTGGCAATCGTCCAAGTCGACTGTCAGGTGCGCTTCGTAGCTCACCGTTATGATGCCATCATTGTTGCGGGAGGAGGGCGGTACTGGTGGAATAGTTAACGTGGTTTCGACTACCTTCTTTGCGAGCCTCAGAACCTTGGCTTTTTGGTAGCTTTGTGCCACGAAGTGCTCTACCTTATATGAATATTGTCTGGGATTGTTCGCTTTTAGTTTGAAGATCTGTTTTAGTCGCATTTTCATGCCGACCAGATCACGGCGACTCGATTGGTTGTCGACTTCCAGGTTGAAGCGGATATTCTGGCCGGGTGCGTAGCCTCCGAAGGGTATTGTGAGGGTCAAGAGAACCGAACCCGACATGCAAGGCCAACAGCAGAAGTCCTGGATGTCCTCTTGTATTAAAGGAATCTGGTTAATAAGTAGTTGATTTTAGCTATTTACGACTATTCTTGATTGTTGAACTGACCAGGAGTTCAGGGCTCATATTGAGATTGCACGTTTGCAGGACCGTCAGTGGTGTCTTAAATTTTTTCACGCTGTGCGCACCGACCTTCAAGATGCATAGTTTGATCTCGTACCAGATCTTTCCAAACTCCGTCACCACCGACGTGGGACAGTCCGATGGCACGGAAATATCGAAAGAAACAGTGTGTGTGCCGGCTGGGAGCGTTCTGGATTGCACGACATTGGTCTGGGTATCGACGAATATCTGTCTGCCCTGGAATACCACGTGTGCTGACTCTCCCTTATCACAGGTGCGAAATCGCACCTTGCCTTCACCAATGAAGAGTATAAAAATCTCTTTGGAAATAGAAAAATAACAAGAGAAAACGATATAGACGCGATACCCAAAACAAAATTCTACCTTACTTACTGATAATAAAGTATACAATGATTTCAAAAAGTATTTTTCAACAAAGAACAGTATTAGATTCTAATTAAAAAGGAAGTATTAGAATTATTATTATTACGCCTGCATTTCATAGTCAGTAGGTCAAAAAATAAATATGTTATGTTTTCAAGAGCTTTACAGGTGTTACTGATATATATTTTATGAGCACTTCACTTCGATTATGATTGCGCGTGTTTTAGGGAGCGATCTAAGCTTTCGGAGGCTATACACCAATGTTTTCTTAATTACATTTTATTAGGTATTTGGAGAAATCTATTTCACATAAATTAATTGCAATTTTTATAGTTCGGTAATATTACAGTTTTCTATTAAGCCGCTCTGTTATTATCACAGAGTGCTAAGGGACCAGATGGCTTTTCTGAATTTTTATTTGAATTAGACTAGATCTCACGGTGGAAACTCAGCGTTGACTTCGTTGTAAGAAGGGCCCGGCCATGGTGAAACTATATAAGGTGGTCTCGTCAGCTCTGCTGAGGACGTTAAATATGTTTACCTCTCTGTCTCTCTTAAGCGATAGAATGATATAGCTAGATAGAGACTGGCACAAATAACGTCCTCAAAAGAGGGCAGCTCTCGCGACGAGATCACCTTGTATAGTTCCATCATGGGCCCGGCCTTTTATTTTTTCTCCCGCGAAGTATATGGGATCGTTGCGATCGAGCTCGAAAGAGCAGCGCATTTCTATATACTTTTGGTTGAGAAAATGTTTCTTTATTTTTGGTTCAATTAACTTCAATCCAAAATGTTGTCTATGTCGACACGCGGACAAAAATATTAATCAGCTCGAAACAAGCTTTAGGCTACAACTGAGAAACAAAATTAAATTCAAATTGTGGGAGCGAAAGTTTCTGTTTGAAAAGCGTGACAGCATAAGAGAGAGCTTTTGGGGCCTGCTCTATTTGATAGTTTCGTTTTTTGTTTGTAAACAAAATTGTGTTGTATTGTTAATAAGAGCCCAAAGCTAGGCAAGGTACAAATAGAAGTGTTAATACTAATTTCGTACTATGATTTAAAGAAGATCTTTTTTACCTAATTGAGAAATAACACGAACATGCGCGGATCCACGGGGGGTGATATGGGTGATATATCACCCCCCACTCGGGTGAAAAATAAAAGGAATTTACATATTCAAAAAGTATGCCACAAAAAAATTGTTCTGATATCACCCCCCACAAAAAAATCCTAGATCCGCCACTGAACACGAACCATAAACTTAGAAAAGAACGATAGGGGAAATGTAGATTGCCTCTTCTATCAGATACCGAAGACCAAAAACTATACTTTCCATTCTTTTTTCAAAGTATTGAATAACTGAATATAATGATGACACCAATATTTTGTTCGAAGCCTCCAAAGACTTGACTTTGTCTGTCTGGGCTATTATAATAATTTATCGCATATCACCCAGGAGACACTTTTATATTCTTGTTTGTTTATTTACCATTTTGTGGGCACACGTAGACATACATATAAATATTTTGGTTAGTACACTGGCGAACCGAAAAAGAAATAAATACTGCCGAGATAAGATATAGTCGTGATTTTGCGCAATAAAAGCCTCAGATCTGCACGGGTGACTCCACAGGCTGTTTTTCCTGACGTTGCTTCGACTGTCCGGGATCGGCGGGTCGTCTGCGCCGGCGGCGTCGTTTCTTCTGCGGAGGATTTGGTGGCGGAGTCTGGAAGGTGTCCACATCGAAGACCGGGTAGCGGGGTGTAAACCGGGAGGATTCGCTGACGGTGTTCGCGTCCGTGTCCGCAATATCAGTGCTCATGAACATGGCCTGCTCGTAAGTAGGGGGAGCTGTGGGTAAAGTGGGAAAAATATAAAATATATTCAATAAACTTGGTTAAGAAATAAATATCTTAAAACAAATTAAAAACTCATAAACTTAAAAAATTTCTTAAATGTTTGTTAACCACTCTCAGAACTAATTGTGCTTACTAATTTAATTTCTTACATTGATTTGTTAAATAATACAAGAACTGTAAGCAAATTGTAGACATTTCGAAGAATTTGTATCAAAGTGTTTTCTTCAGAAATGAAAGTATTTTGTATAAGTATTTCCCTCTACTCACGTAAATCTGGGACGAAATCGTCAGTGGCCTCCAGCTCATCGTCTCCGTCCTCCGGTAGCTCAAAGTCCTCCAAATCCTCGCTCATCTCGTAGCCGGAGTTGCTGACCCCGCTGGGCGACATCTGGGCCAACTCCATGGCCCTTGTGGAGGTGCAGGGCAAATCGGCGGGCAGTGGGCTTCCAGCGGCAAAGGCGTTGGTCGGCAGGAAGTCCGGTCCGGAAACCGCAGTGGCCAGCGGAACGTTGCCGATGGTAATGGGTATGATGACCCGCGGATTGGCCATCAGCCAGTTCATCACGGCCACCACACGAACTTCGTAGGACACGCGCACCACTTTGCTCAGGTGTTCACAGGTGGGCGCCGTGGCCGGAATCCTCAGGGATTCCGTGTAGGTCCTCTGTCCGTGATGAGCCACCGGTCCACACTCTCGTTTCACCAGCATTATCTTCTCAGATGTGGTGCGCAGCGACGGCTGATCCGCCGTGTAAGTTGCCCGCAGATGCAGCATGATCAGCAGTTTGCGGCAATCGGAACTCGAGTCATTGCGCACTTGGGCGTGGACCAGCATAAACTGGCCGGGGACATAGCCCTGCTGCTGAAGGGTGACCTTCAGCTCCACCGGTTTCGTGTGCATCAGGCAGAAGTACTCCACGGACTCGTTGCTAGCCGGTTCCCGGAGCATCTTGTTCTCCTGGTTCAAATCGAGGAGCTTTAGCACTGTGAAGCCCACGTTGTGGGTGCGATTGGAGGCGCCCGGCTTGAGGAAGGTGACCTTGGCCAGGTACCGGATATGTCCGTAGGCACCTTCGAAGGACGAGGGGCAGTGGCTCGGGATGGGGCAGGCGAACGTGTAGGTGTACGTCCCGGCGTCCATGTTGAAGTTGCTGCCCTGCTCGGAGCCCATCAGGTAAGTGGTGGAGGCTATGTAGTCCTCCCGTCCGCTGTACTGGTGCTTCGATCGCTTCTTGGGATTCTGAATGGCCACCGCCTTGCCATGTCTGCGGAGTCGCCACTGGGCCTGCGCATAGCCACTGATCTGCAGTTTGATTCCTGAAAAATATGATATATTACAATGGGGAATAATGATACTATAAAGTAAAGGTTTCAAATGGTTTACGTGTATAAATGCACATTTAGGTTAAAAGAGTACTAAATTAAAAATGGTGTAAAAAATACAATGGCCTCGTAAAAATGTTAAATTTGTTTATCTTTTTGCAACCGAGATTATTGTTCTGTTTGACTTAAAACTGGGTTGCCTATCAAGGTGGGTCTAAAATTATGATAAGATACGCACCCAAAACCGGAAGCCGGTACTAACTTTTCAAAGAAATATGAATAAATCAGACCTAAATTTAATGTTTAATGGGTGTGATAATACTTTATTCTATTCTATATTATCTATTTTTGCTTCGATAGACTAAGAAGCAAATTTCAAAGTTATTTCGGAAGCGTGGATGTTTTATAATAAAACCTATTACTTCAACTTTACAGCCCTTTACATTCCAAAATAATACAAAATATATTGATTTAAACAAATATCAAGTACTATCAATGCCGAGCCCAAACAAAAACAAGAGAAAACGCTATAGTCGGGTTGGTGTCCCGACTATCTAATACCCGTCACTCGGCTAAAGGGAGTGCGAGGGAGATAGATATATCAACTTTGATGAGCCATAACTTTTTAACGAATGGTCCGATTTAAAAAATTTCTTCTACATTTCAATAGGTATTGATAAGCACAACAAAACTGCATTTTTACATTTCCGAAATATTTAAATTTTTAAAATCGTGTATAAGCTATTGTGGGCGTTAGAGGGGGCGTGGCACCTTCTTGAAATAAACTTGCGCTGCGTAGGAACTCCAAGAATCTTCATGCCAAATACCAATCCTCTAGCTTTTATAGTTCCCGAGATCTCAGCGTTCATACAGACAGACAGACAGACAGACGGACAGACGGACAGACGGACAGACAGACATGGCTAGATCGACTCGGCTAGTGATCCTGATCAAGAATATATATACTTTATGGGGTCGGAAACGCTTCCTTCTAGCTGTTACATACTTTTGCACGAATACAATATACCCTTTTACTCTACGAGTAACGGGTATAATAAACATGAGTAAGTCAGCCGGTATTTCCTCGAAACAAAACTAAATCACTTGGGTAGATCCCCAGCCATAAGTAGCCAAGTTATCACTGCCCCTAGGCTTCGGGAATCATCAATTATCGCACATTTTGGAGTGTCCGCATGGTTATCACTTAATTACCCGTTTCAATGGTTTGTTGAAACTTTTGCCTTTGCCAAACCTGACATTATCCGATGCGATAAGATACGCCACGCCAGATAAGCGAAGGCCCCTCGACTAGTTAATGATACATTCCTAGTGGGATCCTAGTTGGGCCTACGTACCTCGCAGTTTCTTGGTCTTGTTCAGATTGACAATCACCTTGCCGGTTATCACCTGGCCGGTGAAGTAGGTGCCGTGTTCATTCTGGTCGAACGTTATCATGCAGTTCTTCGACATGATGGCGAATCAGTGTCGTACTTATCCCTCTCCAGAGCTATTAATTTTGCAAACGGTCCTCGCGCGCTCGCCGCCAAACGTGAACTGAGGCTAACTGTATGGTTAACAGGGCCTAGACTCTCTTACCCAATATTTGCTGTTGGCCAGCTTTATCTTATCGCCTTAACTCTCTACAAAACCCACTGCAATGTTTTCCATTCAGAGCGAGTGCAAAATCACGGATAGTTGGCAACGCGGGGAGTTGAGTGAAATAACTCCATATATGTATTAACAACTTCCATGAAAATTCAGTAGCTAAATGTCAAAGTCCCCTGGTGGTTACAACGCTCCATCACAGCTATCTCGACCTTGCTCCCTGCTCCCCCCATCGATCAATTCTCCCCGTATTTCGTATATCTCCTATCGCTGACACTTACATATGTAAATACTTCCCCTAGCAATGGTACAAATTTGTGTTTAAATACATAAATACCTATCGCATTGATAAGATAAAATAAAAATGTTGGCCAAATCAATGCTGCAAAAAATAAAATAAAAACAGACCCAGTGGGCGACTTCAGTTCACTGGCAGACACGAAACAGACAGGGCAAAAGTTAACTAGCTTCGGGATTATCAGTGAAATCCATCCGAATAATGGTAATCTGTGAGATTGAGTTCTTCAATAATCCCCGGGGGATTTTCTATGCGGGCCAGCTGATTTCCGGACAGGTGGTAATCAAAACGGAGAAGGCGAAACCAGTTAAAGGTAAGACGACGCTGATTCATTTTTACTCGTTATCTCTACTTGAGTCAAACTTTATTGGGGGACAGACTTAATTGGCTTTGAAGTGCATGTACTGCAAGTGCTAAAATTAGCTGGTAAATTGAATACTTATCTTTACATTCAGCTGTGGTTCTCCAAATCAAAGGATATGCCGAAACCCATTGGACTGATACCGAATACGATCCGGAGGATCAGTCGAACGGCGAATCATTCAACGGTCATGTGGACTACCTGGCCACAAGGGCTTATCTGCACGGGTCTAGCTCCAGCATAGGTGTGTTCCAAGATGATAAATCATTGTAAATCAATAGATAAGTAAATCAAAGCTCCATTTCAGAGGTGCTTATTGAGCCCGGCACTAGCACATATAGATTCGCCTGTCAGTTGCCCATCACATGTCCATCTTCTTTCGAGGCGACACTCGGGCGGATACGTTATCTGGTGAACGTGAGGTTCGTGCGTCCGTGGAAGTACGACCAGAACTTCAATCGATGCTTCACTGTACTCAAAGTGATGGACCTAAACTCCGAGAGTCTGATGTTGAGGGTAAGTCTTCTCGGTCCTATTAATGGAATGGAATGTACAAGAATCTACTAGGATAAACGCTTTTCTTTTGTTAGACATTCCTCTGTCATCTTTACAAGCTTTTAAATAATTTCGATTTATTTTATATATTTCATACATTTCTGGAATTTCAGGTACCCAGCCAAGTTGAGTCACAGCGCACTTTCTGCTGTTTTCCCTGTCGCTCGTCGCCCCTCAGTATGCGCCTCTCCCTGCCGCAGGGTGGCTTTGTGCCAGGACAGACTGTGCCGGTGGAAGTAATGGTCTCCAACGACAGTGGCGTGGCGGTGGAGGACATAACCGTGAAGCTGGCCATGGTGGTGATCTACTACAGTCAACCTCCATGTGCGGAGACCAACAAGGATCGGTTCGTGATGGTCCAGAAAACCGGCGAGGGCGTGTCGTCGAAATGCCGCAAGCAGCTGACATTTGATCTTACGGTCCCAGCCACTCCGCCCACATGCTTCAATCTGTGCAGCATCATTCAGATCGGCTATCAGGTGGAGGCAGAGGCCAGGGTCAAAGGATGTCATGGAGGACAGTCGCTTCATATGCCCATAACCATTGGAAGTGTCCCTTTGACGAAGCAACTGCAGAAAGAGCCAAAGATTTGGGGCGAGGACCCACTGCCACAGCAATTGGATGCCACGGCGTTAGTTTTAATTGCAAACGAAGCAGCTGGGGAACCTCTTGGCCCTCCAACTCCTTGGGCAGCAGATCCAACTGTTGGTGAGTTTAAAAATGTTGGTAAACTAAATAAGGAACTTGAAAAAACCATTCCAAATTAAAGATTTTACATATAATCAAGGAAAAATAGTACAAAACACAGATTTATTTTTATAATTAAATAAAGAATTTATTTTTTACAGCCCCGCCGAATTATGTCGCAGCCAAACACATCTGTCCGGATCCACAGAAGCTCTCAAAGTCAAAAAGAAAGTCCCAGAAAACCTCTGGAAAAGGGTCACAAGAGAAGAAAAGGGAGGACATTTCGTTCACTCCGCTGTATGGTATCTTTGATCTGTCAAACCAAACGGACGAAATGATTCTGAGACCCAATCAAAACAAGACTGATGGCGGATATGTCAATGAAGAAGTAGACAAAAGCACTTGGCTTTAAAAAGAATTGAGAAGGATAATACATATTTTTTAAATAATAAATAAATGTTTCAAATAAATCAAGAAATTAAAAAAAAAAACTTATTTCCTTGTTGCCAAACGCGCTCTGTGGGAACTTTTTAGGCACCTATGATAAATACTGAGTTCTGCGCTATCTTATCTTAGATATTGACCAGAAACAAGTGCAACTGAGAGCTGGAGTGGAAATATATTTGAGTTGAGTGAAATGGCTCTCTTGTAAAGCGAGAGAGTCAAGTCACCAATGGGGGAATTTTGTTTTGAGCTATCAGCTGTTTTTATTATTATCACTGATAAAATTGCTCACATGTTTAAAAATCAGCAATTCCGTGTAAAAAAATTGTTATGGGGTTTTTTTACCAATAATTAGATTTATGGTTTACTGATAAGATCAAATCAAACTAAAGGTGTCCAAAGCCCAAAAGAAATTGATTGAAGCTTTTTTGTTCAGTTTGATTGTGACCATTAAAGGGGAAACAGCCCAAAAAAAAACGACAGCCATAAATTAATATAAAACTAAACGCGTAACATAAAACCATGGGAATAATTTGCCAAATTCTGTTTCACAACAATACGCCCGGAGTCTTTTATGCAGGCCAAACGATTTCTGGTCAAGTGACTTTGAGTACGGATAAGTTGATTCAAATCAAAGGTAAGTACCCAATTCAACTCAAAGTAAAGTAAAGATTGCTGGTGATTCATTTCTGCAAAAGTGGACAATTCATTTCAACTTATTATTAAATTTCTAGCTATTCGACTTAAGGTCAAAGGTTTTGCCGAGACCCATTGGACAGAAAACAAAACTGATTCGAACAATAAGTCAACTTCAGAATCGTACAATGGGTTTGAGAAATATCTTTCGAGTAAAGTTTATCTGTTGGGATCCGAAATAAGCTCGGGTAAGATTCTTCTTTTATTGTTACTAATTTTGTTAATAAATGAAATTCTGTGTAATTAACATAGAAATGTCTTTGGAGCCCGGAACTAGATCGTACAATTTTGCCTGTCAAATTCCAATCAACTGCCCATCCTCGTTCGAAGGGACACATGGTCGTATACGTTATATGGTCGATGTCAATATAATACAGCCCTGGAAGTACGACAGTCTCTTTTCAAGAGCATTAACTGTAATTCAAGTGATGGACTTAAACACCTATGAGTCCGTTTCTCAGGTGGGTGTTATATTCTGATTTAGGTAAACAGATAAATAATATCTCAAACTTAAGCGCTTACTTGCTTTTCATAAGAAACCTTTCAAAGTGATTAACCCTTTTAAATCTTTTAAAATAATTTTATGTAGATTCCCGTGCAGGCTAGGACTGAGAAGACCTTTGGCGGTCTGGCCCTTCCGATCGGATCCGCATGACTTTGGAGCTTGAACTTGCCGCAAACGGGTTTTGTGCCCGGACAGACGGTTCCCGTAAATGTTTTGGTGGGCAACGAAAGTAAAATCCGGGTCGTCACGAAGTAAAGGTCGGCCTGGCTATGATGATCACCTACTACAGTGACCTGGAGTTCGAGGAACCAATAGTGAGCGGAAATCCGTGGCCAAGCTGATAGGCGAGATGGTGTTATGCGCAACTCTCGGAAGATGTACGACTTCCAACTGCTAATTCCCTCCACTCCGCCCTCCTGCTTCCATTTGTGTCGCATTATCAAGATCGGATACCAGATCGAAGTTGTGGCCAAGGTAAAGGGTATGCACATTAACGGAACTCTGGTAATGCCGGTGACTATTTGTGGGGTTCCGATAGCGCCGCCAATGGTGCAATATATACCACAGAGTTCTGGCCCCGCGGTTCCGGAACAAAGGGCTTTGACTTTGGTTGAGGGCGATGGTGCTTGTGCTCCAGCTGCTCCGCCATGTCCCTGGTCAGATGGTTCCACCCTACGTAAGTTTTCTTTATAATAATTCACCCTAGAAAAAGTTTATCTTAAACGTATGCATTCTTACAGC